>JARHVA010001064.1:2037500-2162500 GCA_037957365.1 Torreya grandis | reverse complement strand
AATATATTCATTAATATTAAATAAATATTAACTCACATTAGCCCAGATATATCTATTACAAACAACATTAAATGAAATGGGGCCTTTATCACTAATAATGCTAGACCTTTGACATTAATGACAATATTTCCAATAATCTCCCCCTTTGGCATTGATGGCAACCTCAATCCTAAAACTACCACATCCTGTCACCTACACATACTATCATCTAAAAACATACAGTAACTCCCCCTTACTATAACAACCTATACATGTTCCTTATACCTATTTTTGCACCTATACTTGTACCTATTATTCTCCCCTTTTGACATCAATGGCAAAGGGCCTACCTAGAGCTAACACTTAACTCCCCCTTAATTGATGCTGAACATTAATGGCAAGAAGTAATAGAAATTACTCCCAACTATTGTTGCAGATCTTTGAATGTATCCTTTGATCGTGCCTTTTGGGAAGATATCTGATAAATCATTTCCTGTCCTTTGAGAATCTACAATCAACTCATTTGAATATTTTATTTTAATATCACAACCTTCTGCATGAAACTTTAAGGTGTATCCTTGATCACATATTTGACTTACGCTCAATAGATTATGCTTAAAAAACATTCTTAGCTTTGGTTCTACTAATATCCAAACTTAAAATACCTTTTTCGGCTATCCTGGCAGTGGTTTTATCTTTGAATTTCACTATGCCACCATTGATCTTCTTTACTCTTATCTCCTATCATATGCTTCGAACATCCACTATCAACGAATCATGGCTGATCTTTATTTCTTACATGCAAAGCTATTTTCACCAACATAGAATCTGCAAGTTGTTTCTTCTACCATGAACATGTCTGAACCTTCTTCCTGATGAATGAAGATTTGAAACTCTGATCCTTCTTCTTGAATCTGCACGAGTATTCTTTTCTTTCTTTCTAAAACTATTAGCTCTTTTTCAACATTCTAATTTCTTGTGACCATAATCATTTGAAACACTTTAAAAAATTTAAATATTGCATATGCAAGAATCATTCTAATAGCCTCAAACCTTAACACCAGTGCAAATTTTTCTTCAAAAATCTACTCACTCAAAATATATACAAATTAATCTCTCAACTCACATTCTTGTCATGCAACATAGCCAAGACCTAAAAGCATCCACCATGCTTCAATTTTTCTTAAAAGTTTCTCCTTGAAGCCTAGAAGAGACACCCCACATAAAGGGTCCGAGCAACAAATCTAAGGAGATTCCCACATCTCCTCTGTTTCTTTTTTGATCTTCTTGTGTTTTTCTTTTAGAATCCATTTAAGCATGTCTAACCTTTTTGCCCTACTAACCTTATCGTTTATGATGTTTTTCATCTTCTCAACTTTTGCAACCATCTTATCTTGACAAAGCTCATGCTCAAATGTAACAAGAGATTCTACACAATCCTTCCTATCTGATTCTTTATCTACTATAGCAAGTAATTCATTTTCACTCTTAAACTCAACCTGATCAAACTTTACTATTTTAGGTCTCCAAACCTTAATTTGACTCTTCTCATATCTTTTAGGGGCTCTGTAACCTTTGACATACTTTGAATATCTCTTTATTTGTTTTGGACATAATTTAGCAATATGGCCAACCTTATGACAATAAAATCAAACAACATTTCTCATACCTTCTTTTTAAATGTGACTGAGATCTCCCTTTGACTGATTGCTTCTCCTCATACAGTCTCTCTCCCTATGACCAACATGATGACAAATAAAAAAATGGCCATGAAAATAATTTGAAAACTTAAAAGCATTGGGCTGCCTAATCGGCTTCTTTGATTTGCCTTCAAAACCTGCATCCTTCTTTCCTTGGACTAATATTTCATGATATTTCTCAACCTTGATTATAAGCTTCTCATAATTATCCTTTAAAGAACCTAACTCAACCTTCAACTAATTACACTCTTCTTCTTTTGATGTTAAAATTGAATTTGCAACCTCTAACTAATTCTTAAGATCCTGAATAAATATCTAATTTTCTTTTTCTTCTATAGCCAACTTAGAATCCAAGATACACACCTATTCCTTAAGAGCCTCAACCACAGATTTCAACTCTTGATTCTCCTTTTTTAGTTGCTTCACCATCCTATGCTTTTCTTTGATCTACCTTCAAGATGTTAAACCCTTTTTGAAGGAACTTTCTCTGATACCAATTGTTAAACACCATATATACTGAGAGGGGGGGGGTGAATCAGTATATCATATATCTTATAAAACTTTCCTTTAAACAAATTCCACTTAATGAAACATTCAAGATATGCAATAAAACTCAAATAATAAACACCACACAAGATAGAGAGAGACACCAGATATAACATGGAAACCCAATGTGGGAAAAACCATGGAGAACAATCTCAAGTATATGAATGAACACCAACCCAAATAATATTCACAAGCACTAATTTGTAGGAGTACCAACCCCTTTGCTGAGCACCAACCCAGCAACAATTCATGAGCACCAACCCACAAGAGCACCAACCCCTTTGCCAAGCACCAACCTAGCAACAAGTCATGAACACCAACCCACAGGAGCACTAACCCCTTTGCCGAGCACCAACCCCTTTACCGAGCACCAACCTAGTAATAATTCATGAGCACCAACCCACAGAAACACCAACCCCTTTGTGTATACCACACACCTATCTCTCAATTTTTCTATCTCAACAAATGATATTTCATTACATCTCTTTCCTCTCTCTCACCTTTGCTCCTCTAAGCTAGATATAACAAATACAAATCATATTCATCTCTCACAATTGCTCTTCTAAGCTAGATATTACAATATCAATTCAACCTCTATCTTCCATATTATAAATGGCTTCTCAAGCCTTTAGTTATAGATTTCCAAATGACCTTTGGCCTTCCCCCTTTATGACCCTTCAATCCTCATCGAAAATGGTGCCAAACTTGTATGACCCTTCATATCCTTACCTTTTAAAAGTCATGTGGTGACCCTTCATGATCAAAAACGTCCTTCCCTCTTTTATCCTTATCTTGGTGACTTTTCATATACCCCAAAGTGTCCCTTCATGAGAAATTACACCCTTCCTCTTTTGTCTTCACTTGGTGACTCTTGGAATTCCCCAAGATGACTCTTCATGGGAAAATGCATCCCATCCTTCTTTTGTCTTTATCCCATGGCTCTTTGACTTCTCCATGGGCCCTTCTTTTGTCTCATATGCAACCAAAAATATATATATTAATATTAAATAAATATTAACTCACATTAGCCAAGATATATCTATTACAAACAACATTAAATGCAATGGGGCCTTTATCACCAATAATGCTAGACCTTTGACATCAATGACAATATTTCCAACATCCAAGTCATGAAGGCAATTTTTTGAGCCAAAATGAGGAATTTCTTACCACTTTTCATGAATTTTATGCCTTAAATTGACACTTGTACTTCCAAAACTTACATGGTTAATCTAATATCCTTATCAAATGCATAAGTAACTTCTCTCATCTTGACAAGTGTCCTTGCGACCCTTAGAATTCTCTCTTCTTCTCTCTTTATTAAGTTCTATAAGAATTAGCCATTTCGGCATTGTATTGGATGCTCCACATGAGTATGGAAAATCCATACTCAAATTTATACCTTTTGATCAATAATATGACTTATTTTTACCTCTTCCATGACTATTCTTAGTGTGTTCATTTGGAATGTTTGATTTTGCATAAGTGAAGACTATGGATTCCTTAGCATGTTTAGTCATTCTTTCATTCTATTTACAGTTGGAAAAATTCTTATAGGGCATGTGAAATGTTTTAGGAGATGTCAAGGACTTATTGAGTTAATATTTTCATCAGTGCCCTCATAGGCCTCTTATCTAGTCTTCCTTGCTTTGCACATTCATCCATAACCTCACAATGTAACATTGATGTGAGAAGATGAAGATTGGAGAAGTATATGTTTATTTTATCCTTTGATTTCAAGTGTAATATGAATATGGTTTGATTTCATCAGTCAATTTGGTGTATCACCTCCCTTAGGTTAGTTTCTTTCAATTTTCTCTCTCCCTTTTCAACCCCCAAGTTTAGTACTAGTTGCAATCCAAAGAGGTACATCAAGGTAGCTAGCCCTATCTAGAGATTCACCTCATTCCTTAGGTTTTCCACAAGCCTAGAGATGATTCCATTGTTCCAATTGGATGAGGAGATATTTTAATCTCCTCAAAGGGTGAAAATCTAAGTGACAACAATAATAGAATGTAAATTTATTAAATGTGTCATTAGTTATAATGAACTACTAGTATGAGATAAAAATATAAGTAGTAATCAGAATAAAAATATATGAATAAAATGATGAAATGAGTTAATTAGTAAATTAATTTTAAAATAAAATCCAATGTATATTTTGAGTGAATAATGGATATCTTTTTCAATATATTTTTTGGAGGTCTAGATTTCACCTTTATTCAGGTCCTCTACCCAAATCTAGCTCAACATGGGACTGACCCCAGGTTATGGGTATCCTATAAAGGGGTCATACCTATAGGATTTTTAATGAGGCTAGATCCTTAAATGCTTCATTTTATCTCACTTTCACTACTGAAACATACTAATGACTAGGGAAAAGGGAGAAATAGACAATAGAAAGGGAAATCTAAGCTTAAAATGGTGATGCACCTAAATGATGTTGATCCACTTTGTTTGAACTCTTAAAACATTAATGAAACAAGTGAAATACTAGATCTAGGACTCCAAATATCTGTCATACATCAATATTTCATGCATAGGTTCACCAAATGATCAAAAATTGAGGGAAGTGATGGAGAGGTCTAATGCAAGACACTAACCAGCCAATGTATCCACATATTAGCTTTAATAAAATTGGCATTTGAACACTATACATAACCTAAATAAAAATATAGATACTAACTAGGTGAGATCAAGACTTGACAAGTGATAACAGCTCTACCACATATGAAAATTAATTGATATGAACACACTAGATAAGCATAATGAAATTTGAAATATAGTCTTCTATTCATTTCAAGAGGTTACAATATCTATCTTATAAGAGTTTTGTCATGTTCAAGAGAGGGAATAGAGGGATCATTTTGTAGGATCCAAAGCCTTTATATATATCAAAAAGGGAGAGAAAGATAGGAACAATGTATAAGAGAGTGGAGAAAGGATTCTAGTCATCAAGAAGTGTGGTGGTAATCCATTGGTTCCTTTCTATATGCATTCCTTCTCTAATCAAGATTAATCTTTATCAACAAGCTAACCTCTTTTTATTCCAATAATCCTCAAGATCCTTCTCATTATCTAAGAGATCCACTAGAAGACAAGGGTTTATTCTACATCATGAAAAAGTCTAGTTGAATGAAAATAATGCCCCAACTACTTCTTCAACCACTAGTTCACCACCTTGGGACCCTAAGCCCACTTGACTTGTTCATGAGGATCAAATCCTTGAATCCTAAAATTGATAGTGCCATGCCATGAACATTATTTAGTACCTAATTTGTCAATGATAGAGCCATGTGGATAGATAAGACCCTTTGCATTAATCACATATATGTTCCTTTTCCATGTTTAGATCATAAGTCCATTTTATAGGTAAAAAACCAATCTAAGATTATTAGTTTTCCTATAGTCATTATGTCATTACAAACCTATAGACTGTATAGCCTCTTTCTTGATCCAAATAGGTCCAAATACACCCATTATGTCTTTTTAGGAACCAATAAATCACCATATGCATGGGTATTTATTTTAAGAATGGTGGACATAGTCACAAAAATAACCCTACATGCCATAAATATACAAACTAAAGGTCTATAGTTAGCCTTAATTGTAATCCCTTTATGTTCTTTATACCTAACTACATGGCTATGTCTACTCGGCATTTTATTAATCTCTAATGGTAGAATGATAACCCTGTAAGACTTGTTTGCCTTGGTTTAAAATGGATTTTTTGACTTTCATCAAAAGTCCTAGGCTCACCTTTATTTAATTGTTTGTCAAATATGACTCAAATCATTGACTCATTAAACTTTTCTCACACTATCCGATATCCATGGTATAAGTTAATGCAAGCCCTTGGATCTATCCTTAACCTATCAACTCTATCCAAGTTAGTGCCACTTGGTAGTCCCATGTTTGCACTTAAGATCCATTGTCAGTCTACCTACTTTATGTGCTTACACCACATGGTAGCCTCTTGAGATCTTTGACCTTTTGACTCATCTCATACTTTCAATCTCCCTTGGTACAAATGAATACCAACTATTGGATTTTATTTTATTTTAAAATAAATGGATATTTACCATGGTCTAAATTAGATGTCCACATGATCATCATTTGATGTTTACACAAATGTCATTGACATCTGTGTGACCATCAAATTTATTACCCTAATGATTTTTTTCCATATTTTAAATTCAACATCTACGTGAACATCTCCCATTTTTTGACCAAATTTAAAGGCTTGGATCTAGAAGCAAAAATGTCATGGAGTCACCAAATTTGTAGTAGATGTTCTTGATACTGAAAAGATTATGCCCACTTGATCCACTAGTTTTAGGATATTTCTAAGTGTGTTTACAAGGTGTTCAAGTGAGATGACCTATGTGATTTTACATGATGTACATGTGCCTATCACTCATCATTTGAACCTAAAATTTTATTTTATATATCTCAAACTTGACATTAACATAAACATCTAATGCTACATGTCCAACTTTGAATGATCATAACTTTGGCCAGGAAGCTCACATGGACTAAAAACTTGTAGATCATGCTCCTTCCATAAAGACATCCATGATGCTATAATATATTGGCTCGTGAGGCTTTATGATCTCATTTATAAACTGCACAAACATGCTATCTAGTCTATTTATTCATGACATCTTGATGATGGCCTAGCTTTAGAAAGCTTGTTCCTAAACTTTTATAGTTTTGAATGGTTTTTTTAGGCCTATGTGAACTTGGCCCATGCTCCTGAATGCTTAGACATCATGAACCTTACTTGGATCCTCTTCTCTATAAATCTATACCTATTTTAATCCTTTGGTCCACTCAATCCATCAAATCATGGAAAATATTTATATGTGGGCAAAATTTGGACAACATTTATGGTGACTCATAAGGTAGCATGCCTACTATGCTTGAGTACCCAAACATAAGCCTTACCTAGTCTATTGGGCATGGGGTCTTTTCTATGATCCAAGACATTAACCTAGATCTAGAACTAGTTGCAAATCTTGATCTAACCCCTCATGAAATAAATGAGGACCAAAAGAAAGAGAAAAAAATAGAGTGCCCAAGGCACTTACTAAATGGAAACTAACCTAGAACAAAATAGGGACAATAAACAAATGTGCCAAAATAGCACTTAGAGTAATTTTAAGAACTACTCTAATATATAAACTTGAATTTACATGTACCTTTCCTCATGGATCAAAATGAAAGTTTGACAACCTTCTTACATCATGGAATGAGGAATTGAATGAAGCATACAACTCTTTGACCCTTAGCCTTGATTCTACCTTCTTTTTTGTATCTGTCAACTTCATTAGCATGATGTTTAATGAGAACCGAGCATATCTAAATAGATCAAATATATGTATCTAGATAGTTTCAATTTCCTCAAATGGATCCTTAACTATGAGTCGTAATGGTGGTTCAATAGGGCATACTTTATTGATTTCCATAGTGCTCTCAATAAGATTGGGATTTTTGGCTGCAAACTCTTCAATATCATCAAGGAGTTATATATATTCTACCCAATCTTGGTCATTGTCAAACATGGGAAACACTTTATCCACCTTCTCAGGTACTTGACCCTCAATTTGGAAAATATCTTCAAGCTCTTAAAAGAGCGTCATTTACATCTGCTAATCATATTTTTCCTATTTATCATCTAAAACCACTACTTATTCAATCTTCTCTTCTTAATGCATGAGGTCATCAATCTAGTATTATTCATGCTCCAGTGCATCTAAGGGTGATTCAAAACCTAATAGAGGTATTGAGTCATCTCTAATAACTATGTGTTCCACCTTGGTCTCGTGAGACTCTTTTAATATTGTAATTTATTAATGAGTGAATTCACCTTCATCATTGATAGTACACTCCATTTCATACAGAGATGGTCATCCACCACCTCATGATGAAATATGGAGTCTTCTTCAAATACCTCTTTCTTCAAGTCTTGGTCATATTCCTCATGGATAGATACAAAAGAGTCTACAATATGTTTCTCCTCATTCAAAAAGGTTAAATTGCCCTATGTTCACCAAGGGGAGTTCCTATGGTGACCTCTTCCTCATAGTCACTTATGATATCTTCCTGATTAGCCATGGCTTGGATTTTCTCCCCTTCACTTGCTTCTCTCAATATAAGCTCTTCTTCAAGAAAGGGTGAGGTGGAAGGTTGATGGATAGGCTCATGGGTTTGAGGGGAAGGATAAAATGTGATGGGGGATGATAATATATAGATGGAGTGTGAGGTATGATGGATGGTTTATGGATGGGTCCAAAAATGGAGGGAACTTTTTGCAACTTGTAACCTTAGAAATAGTTGACTCTTGAAGAAAATTCTATAGTGAAATAAAGTTGAGTTGGGCAATGGAAAGAGCACCTTCTTATAGAGCTTAATTTTCTTGATGGTCTCCTTAAGACTCTTAAACATTTTCAAGCTACTATTTAACCTTCAGAATTGAAGTCTCCTTCTTATTTTGATAACATATTTGGATAGACCTCCAAGATGGGAAAGTTAGAGGTCTTTATTTAACCTTTTTATTATGGTTCTCTTCTTATTTCCTTGTATTTAGCTCTAACTCTTTGATCTATCTATCTATATTCTCTTAGAATCACTTCTCCTTAAGATGGTTACTAGCTTTATTAAGATAAGGAACATAAGAAGACTCTTTAGGAGGGATGGGAGAGGTTTACATAGGTTTAGATCCTTCTTTAACTTGGGCTCTCAAATCTAGATTTGTCTCACCTTGCCCACTTTTTTGTGACTTCATCACTTTATTCCAGCTTGGAAAGTTGAAAGACCTCTTAAGGGGTTCTTGAAGAAGACAAGTGGAATCTTTGATCTCAATAGTAGGATGTTCAACAATAGTCCCCTTCTTTCTTTCACAACTTTCTTGGATATATTTCCAAGAAGGGAAGGTTTAAGGAAAACATGAAAAACTTGGCATACTCAAAGGGTCACTTATAATGATATCTACAGGAGGAATGGGTGTCACATAATAAGGTTAAGGTGGTGTATATGAAGGCACATAAGATTGGTGAGGTTAAACTTGATGCTCTTTAAGATCTTTTAGCTTATTTTCAATGCTTTGAATGTAACCACTTACATCTATAATCTCACCTATGAGATTATTCCAATTTACTCTCTCAATAGGTACCCATTCTTCTTTCACTTACTATAATGACTCCATCACATAATGGATCAGGTGAGTAGGGACATCTTGGCCATAATAATTTTTGGAGTATAACTCTAGTCCATGATTTTCAAGGCTTACTAAGGTCTACTCAAGTGTTGGTATGGATGGCTCATGATAGGGTTGGTAAAGAGAAATATTATGATGGGCTTGATGTTCATATAGTGGATTAGGGAAATACTCTTGTGTGTATGATTTATATAAGTCCTCATATTTTTGGTGAGGATCATGAGGAATGTAAGATCCATTCCCTTAATAATAAGGATCATGAGAAACTTGACAAGGCTCCTCATAACTTTGACATAAATCTTGGTAGGGCTGATTAGTTTCATATGGATCATGAGGAATAAATTGGGGATACTGATAAGGAGGTGGATAATAGGGATATTCACCATATTTTTTCATATTAGCCTCATGAAAAATGAGATGTAAGAACTGACTAAAATCTATAATGAGACATACCTAGTCTACTCATAACCAAAAGCTTTGATTCAAAGTTACTTTTAATGTTAACTTGCTTGCTCCTAAGATATGATTAAAGGAAAGACACGCCAATATATTCCCACTCTTGTGGACCTTGGTCCCATCAGGTGTGTTAGAACTGTTGCAGATCTAGATTGCACCCTAGCTAGGCAAGGGATTGTTCAGGTCATCTACCCAAATCTAGCTCAACATGGGACTAACCCTAGGTTGTGGGTATCCTATAATGGGGTTAGACCTATAGGATTTTTTATTAGGATAACTCTTTAAATGCATAATTTTAGCTCACTTCCACTACTAAAACCTACTAATGACTAGGGAAAAGGGATAGAGAAATAAAAGAAAGGGAAATCTAAGTTAAAAATAGTGATGCACCTAAATGATGTTGATCCACTCTATTTGAGATATTAAAACACTAATGAAACAAGTGAAAGATTATATCTAGGACTCAAAATATTTGTCATACATCATTATTTCATGCAAAGTTTCACCAAATGATCAAAATCTGAGGGAAGTGGTGGAGAGGTATAATACAAGACACTAACTAGCCAATGTATCCACATATTAGCTTTAATAAAAATGGCATTTAAACACTATACATAACCTACATAACAAGATAAATACTAACTAGGTGAGATCAAGACTTTAAAAAGGAGAAAATCTATACCACATATGAAAATAAATTGACATGAACACAATAGATAAACATAATGAAATCTGAAATACAATCTTTTATTCATTAAAGAATTTACAAGCTCCATCTAGGCAGAGTTTAGTAGTGTTCAAGAAAGGGAATAGAGGGATCATGTTTTAGGCGAGAGTTGAGAAAGGATCCTAGTCATAAATAATTGTGGTGGCAGTCCATTGATTCTTTTTTGTATGCATGCCTTCTCCAATCAAAATTAATCCTTATCAAAAAGCTAACCTCTTTTTGTTCCAATAATCCTTGAGCTCCTTCTCATTGGTTGAGAGATCCACTAGAAGATAATGTTTTTTTTCATGATAACAAAGTCTCTTTGAATTAAAATAATGACACAACTACTTCTTCAACCACCAGTTTGCCATCTTGGGACCCTAAGCCCACTTGACTTGTTCATGAAGATTAAATCCTCAAATCCTAATACTGATAGTTTCATGCCATGAATGGAAGTTAGTAATTATTTTTTCAATGATAGATCCATGTGGACAGATGAGACCCTTTTCATTAATCACACATATGCTCAATTTCCATGTTTGGATCATAGGCCCATTTTATAGACAGAAAACCAATCTAATATTATTGATTTTCCTATAGTTATTATGTTTTTGTAGACCTATAGACTACATAGCCTCTTTTTTAATCCAAATAGGTCCAAATAAACCCTATGTCTTTGTAGGAACTGATAAATCACCATATGCGTATATATTTATTTTAAGAATGGCGAACATAGTCATAGAAATAACCCTACATGCCAAAAATATATGAACCAAAGGTCCATATTTAGCCTTAATGGCGGTCCCTTTATATTATTTATACCTGAATACATGGCTATGTCTACTCCTTGGTATTTGATCGATCTCTAATGGAAAAATGATGACCCTACAAGACTTATTTACCTTGGTTGAAAATGGCTTTATTGACTTTTGTCGAAATTCCTAGGCTCACCTTTGTTTAATTGGCTATTGAATATGACTTGGATCATTAAATCATTGGCCTTTCATCACACTATATAATCTCCATGGTATGATTTAATCAATCCCTTTGATCTATCCTTGACCTATCAACTCTATCTAAGCTAGTTTCACTTGGTAGTCTTGTGTTTGCACTCAAGATCCACTATTAGTCTACCTACTTTATGTACTTACACCATGTGGTGGCCTCTCAAGCTCCTTGACCTTTTGAATCATCTTTTACCATAGATCTCCCTTGGTATGAAGGAATGCCAACTATTGGATCTACTTGCATTTGAAAATAAATGGCTATTTATCATGGTCTAAATTTGATATCCACATGATCATCATTTAACGTTCATGTGACTATGATTGATGTCTATGTGACCATAAAATTTAAGACCCTAATGGTTTTTTACCATATATTAAATTTGATTTTTATGTGAACATCTCCCATTTTTTGACCAACTTTGAAGGCTTGGATCTGGAAGTGAAAAGGTCATAAAGGCAACAAATTTGCAAGAGATGTTCTTGATACTAAAAATATTATGCCCACTTGATCTGCTAGTTTTGGGAGCTATCTAAGTGTGTTTAAGAGAGCTAACTTTTGTGATTTTGCATGACATCCACATTCCTATCACTGATCATTTGAACCTAGATGGATACTTTATGAATCTCAAACTTGATGTTAGCATGAATGTCTTATGTTGTAGGTCCAACTTTGAACACTCATAACTTGAGTTAGGAAGCTCACACAGACTTGAAATTTGTAGAGCATGTTCCTACCATGAATAAATCTATGGCACTACAATATTTTGTCTCATGAGGATTTATAAGCTCATTTATAAAATGCATAAATATGTTGTCTAGTTTGGTTCTTCATGACATCCTGATGATGGTCTAGCTTCACAAATCTTCTTCCTAAAATTTTGTAGATTTGAATGATTTTTTGAGGCTTATGTGAAATTGGTTCATTCTCTTAAATGCTCAGATGCCATGAAACTTTCTTGGATCCTCTTATTTGTAACTCTATACATGTTTCAAGCCTTTGGTCCACCCATTCCATCAAACCATGCAAAATCTTTATATGTGGGCCAAATTTGGCCAACAATATTATAGTAAAGATTTAATTATATGGTTGGAATATAAGATGAGAGTTAACCTTGTTCACATAGTATGGTACTTGGATGTTGATAGAGGTATTATTGAATTTGATTGTACTTTTATGTATGTAGTATTTTGACTATACAAATAGAATTTTTTATGATTAGAGGAAATCACAAGTAAAAATGATACTTATTATTTTGAGTCATAAATTAAGTTAATTTATGAGGATTATGTAGGAAGTTGTTATTTTTTTAAATTATGGTAGAAATATATGTTGTGATAAAAAGCTTAGAAAACTTAATTCTTTTTCTATCTTATTAACATATCTGTATGAGGATAAATTGGGTATCTGACTATAAATGCATCTATTTTCATAGTGGCATGTTATTTATGATCTATATTTGAATCTTTATTTACATGTTATGTTAGATAACATGAATTACTTATACGGGTATGTTAGTGGGTGAATCATATGTGTAGCTCCTGATATCATTAAGTATGATTTAGTAGTAGAGAGTTTTGTGTGAGTGATAATGACTTAGATTGATTATATCTAAATTATATAATGAAAACTTTGGCCAAAGTAATTTTATAGGTAAGACATTGTCATTTCTTTGTACTACTATTTTACATGCTTTCTATTATAATTTAGATAGAGGAATAGATTCTATGATATTTTGATTGTTGCATGTAGTAGTGTTAGTACACTCATGGGTTTTAATTATTTATCGATATCTATGTTATTTTTATCAACCCCTCCATGAAGGGTAGGGACACTCCTAAAAGGGAGGTGTGTAGGAGACCCTTTGTCTATGATTGGAGGTAAATTACTCAGATGATGCTCTCCCTCTTTAGTTGATTCATTTATATGGAATTACACTCAAGATATGTGATGGATCAAAGAGTTGTTCTTGTATCTCCTACTATCATTTTATACATTTTATATTGTACCTTGTGTGGAAAATAAATACATAGAGGGGAAGTTAGTCTTGTGTTAGTCTAAAATATAAAACTCAAATAAACACACTAAAATCCTAACACCTCTAGCCTAAACACTAGGGAGATAATAGGTAACAAAGCTACATATGAAAACACAACTAAAACATAAAATAACAAACTCTTTTACCTTTTTTAGATCTCCAAATGGTTTGTTAAATGGCTTGCTTAGCTTGTGTATCAAGAAGCCTTTAACAATGGAGGTTTGTTGGCTTCACCTCTCCTTATCACCTTAGATTTGATTGCTTGGCTTAATATTTGGGCATGGTAACATTAATTTCTTGAGACGTATGGAGTAAATCCTCCATAATATCTCTATAATATCCAAACTTAGAAATGAAGGGGTATGGCCTTGTATTTATAACCTCAAGAATTAACTCTCACCCAAGGTGAGTTAAAACATGAAATGCATTTAAATTAACCCTAGGTGAGTTAAGAATAACTCCATTTGAGTTAAAATTTGTCATGTAATTATAATTTTCAATTACTAGGGATGGCTCTCAAATTAGATATTTTGGGATATTTTGAAAGAGCTTGATAACTCATAAAGATAATGATGAAAAGGCTTCATATTTTAAATTTTGAAATTTCCATTTTAAGATAGTCATTAATTGCAAATGGATAATTCAAATAAGAATTTAATATATTTTAATTATATGATTGATTTTTATTAGTATTTTATCTCTTTAAATATTTGATCAAGTGCCCCATTTAATAGGTCCATAGGCTAGAATTATAGTTGTTATGTTACAAGGTGATTAAGGATAAATCTGTGAGAGGTTATTATTGCATATGGGTTAGTACCCCAAATAACGATGCCTCGACATGATTTTAAGCTTTGATGAATGATGCACAAACAAATTTGAAGCATTTAGTGATTATTAGGCTTAATTTTTAATGGTTTGTAGGAATCAATCTAAAATCCAATCAAAATTCAAGTGTGGCCATATTTGGATGTTCAGTGATTCCTAGGCTCAATGGAATGATAAAAAAGTAGTGCCCCCAAGCAAGGATACATGCCAAGGTAAGGTCACACCCCTAATTGTAGTGGAATGGATTTGAACAAAAAATGAATTTTCCTTAATAAGGTGGATTGAGGATGACTTTCTAGGTTTAGACATGACAAATGTTTTTGGGTTTTGAGGCTATATATCTCTCTAAGATATGGTAAGATAATTTTCTAATGTATAGGATTTTGAAATGTTCTAAGAGTTTTTAGAAGTTTTTATATATCTTAAATCATCATATATTGACAAGATATCACTCACAAAATGGTGAGATTGTTGGCTTAGGTTTCTCATAAAATGGTGAGAGCATTAGAAATAGGGTGACAAGGCTGACCTCAATGTAAATTAGTGTTTCCTACATAGTCCCATTAGGATCCCAAGTAATGATAGTTCTATCTACATAAAAGGTATTGAGATCCAACCAGGTAGAAACAAGTTCATGAATTTATAAAAATGACAAGGAAAATGATAATAGTAAGGGTGAGGTGATGAGGTAATGCCCGGTAAAGGTGTTGTTCCTAATTTTCCCATAGGTGTTTATAATTAGTAACACTAGGTGGAACACTAATTTATCCAAAGGCAATTATAATCAAGAACACAAATCAAACATAAATAAAATATGTAATTTCCAAATCCATTATCATACTAATTTCATATACTTCCATTTGAAAACTTAATTCTAAAATTGCTGAAATTGGATCAGAATCCCCTCACAGAATGTGCCATAAAAACCAATAGAACCAAGGTCAAAAGGGTTATCTATGGCAGCTAAAAAAAGTTTTTTAAATAATGAAGGCATGGTAGAATGGTATAAAATATGGAAATTATTCAAGGATGATGATGCTATGATAATTGGATATAATGATAATAGGGTTACCCCTAAGGTAAATGGTAAGGTATGAAAAATGGTAAGGCAAATGGAAAATGGAAAAGGCAAGGTAATTATTTATGGCAAGGTAAATGCTTCTATTATTCTTATTTATGTGGAGATGCATGTCCTAATCATCATATGATAGAACTAGAATAATTAATCATGTAAATTACTAGCCCACACCTATTCTAAATAGTTGATTTTTCAAGAACCTACTTTAGATTTGGATTCCAATAATGTTGTTGTGATCTTCATTAGTCTTTGAATCTATTTCCTCCAAATTTCAAGATAAGATATCTTCATAGCCTCTATAAATGAAAGTGCAACTAGGTATAGTAAATATATATAAATATTCATTGATATGTCTAATTTTTCAATGTAAAGATGGATGATAATGGAATGTATAATGGTTGGGAAACAAATGAAGATTGAAATTTTTAAGCACACATAATGTTGTTGATTATATATTCACATAATTTTGGTTGTGGTAGGGCCAAAGACTTATAAATATGTTCTCAATAATATCATCATATTTTTTTTTTGTTTGGACCTAAGAGTAGCTACCATCTGATTATGTTGTAGATGGAAAAATGTATTGATGTTATCTTTAATAATGTCTTCATCATGAAGTGAAGAACTATTGTTCACGGAGGTTTTTCACCAATAAAATTTTCTTGATTGTCCCATATCACCTTCAATAAGGTTTCACTAAGGAATGTTAACATTTGACTTAGATTATCTTCTAGCACCTTTGAAAAGGTTTCACTATAAGATGTTAAGTTTGAACTTTGATTATCCCCTAGCACCTTTGAAAAGGTTTTACTAGTAGATTGTTCTTCTTTTGCATGAATGTAGTCTTGGTCCCCCTAATATTCTTCAATTTATATGTCCTTATGGATTCATTTTAAAAAGGTATGATTCTATCAGTCTTAATCGACACTTGTGGGAGGTGGAAGGTCAATACAATGGCTAGGTTGGATGGTGTTAATGTCATGTGGAATGGTAATGGAATGGAAAAAGGTAGCACAATCCTCATAGAAGATACTAGGATAAATTATGTCAATGCTAAAGTAATCATCCTCAAAAACCATAGAAGGATTACAACTATATTTAAAATGATTTGTAAGGCATGTGTAACTAATATTATAACAACCATAAACATATTTTGATTCTGAATCCAAGCTTGATTCAAATGACTCTGAATTTGATGTTAAGATTAATGTTGATTTTTATTTTGATGCTAAA
Source organism: Torreya grandis (assembly GCA_037957365.1). Classification (NCBI taxonomy): domain Eukaryota; kingdom Viridiplantae; phylum Streptophyta; class Pinopsida; order Cupressales; family Taxaceae; genus Torreya; species Torreya grandis. The sequence continues at coordinate 2,145,709 of JARHVA010001064.1, read as the reverse complement.
TATGATGTTAGTTCAAGAATAAAAACTAACTTTAATTTTGATTCTTCATCTAGTGTAGATGTTACTACAATGATGTCTTGTTGAATGTTTGGTTTTGGATAGTAATAGCCTATGATGGCATAATGAGATCCATAGATACTAGCTTTTTCAAAGTGAGACTCCTTAATGAGGGGGGAAAGTTCAAGATACAAATCTATAGAGACTAGATTTTCAAAGGGAGGATCTATAAAAATAGGATAATGGTCAAGATAATGATTTTTCCAAAGGTGGTTATAATCATTAAAAAGTGACTTGGTAAAGACTAGCTTGTCAAAGTGAGACTCATTAGCAATGGGTAAAGGACCAAAATGTGATTCATCACATGTTAAATTATCAAAAATAGGTGTTTTAACAAAAACATGTTGAATTGGTTAGTTTTCTTGGCCTTGGTATACATTAGTTGTAAAATACCAGTTTTGAATACATCTTGGTCTTTGAATGATTGGCTTAGTTGAAGAGGTACTGATTGGATCTGTTATAGCTCAAAGACTATCATATATTTTCTAAAGTGGGGGATGGTTAGAAATGAAGGAAGAATATCAGTGGTTGGATAATTATAGACTCATCTAATATGGTCTTATCAAAGACTAATTACCAGTTTAGATAGTAGTTATGGCCCGTATAGTCATAATCACACCACCTTATTGGGATAATTAGCTATCATACTTAGAAGGGACTGGAATGGTAATGGTAGGGTGATATGAATCTTTGTTAGTATCATGATTTAAAGGATGAGGTCCTAGAATGGTAATGGTAGGGATTTTTGAAGTTTGGTTGCCATCATAAGCCAACGGATGAGGGATTGAAATAGTAATGGAAGGACATTGTAAAGCTTGGTTGTTATCATGAGCCAAAATATAGGGTCCTATAATGGTAATCATAGGGCATTGTGAATCTTGGTTATTAATTCAAGCTAGAGAATGAGGGCCTGGTATATTAATGGTAGGGTGTTGTAAAGCTTGTTATTATCATGAGCCACAAGATGAGGTCTTGGAATGGTAGTCCTTGGATATTGTGGAGCTTGGTTTCTTGTGAAAATCAAATGAGGATTAATTATATAGGTATGGGATTATGTACCATTAGCATTGAAATAGAAAAATTGATACGTTAATCATCCCATAGAAGTTATCATCAAATAATATGATTTAGGATCTTATCTTTATTATCTATATTTATTATTATAAGGAGAATAAAGATTCATCTCACAAACTACATCATCACTTTAGGGTCTTGAACAAATTCATCTTGTGTAACCACATTATCATAACCTAGATTTTACATGGATCCACTACAAGTATAATGATACATATCCAATTCAATGATGAATGTTTCACAAAAAAGGCCTATAGTTCTATAAACTCTTTAAAACAATGTCCAAAGGACAAATGGTTTGAACTTGGTCTAACTTGGTCTAAGGAATGGAGTTGTATATCCAAAATAGTCCATGTTAAAACTTGGCATAAATAATCTAATGTCATAATATATAATGTTAAACATCTTTAAATAAATGGGTCAAGTGGATGAATAAAAACTAGAGTGCCAAACTTAGGTATAATGTGTTTCAAATAAGTATAATCTAGGTTTAAAGAAACAAAAGGTTGCTAGGTATTTTAGAAAATAAGGCACAAAAGCTAGGCTCAAAATAGGCATTTATATGTCTTTTGGAAAAGGCAAAAAAGCTAAAATTTAAACAAAATGAGGTCTAAAATGCAAGAGATTTAATCTAACAAATTTTAAACACTTTAGCACAAACTAGGCATTCAGATTTGAACATGAACTTGGTTATTTAGAAAAAGACATAAAACTCTAGGCATATGGAAGACAGATTACTTCCCCAAATCTAGGAAAAAAAATAGTTTTCAAATTAAATAAATGATTAACCTAAGTTACACAACCCAAAATTTAAGGATCAACACCTAAACTAGAATTATACAAGGCATAGGCATGAATCAATCAATGTTTGGATCTGAAGTTATCAAGGCTAATTTTGAACTCAACTTAGAAAAATATGCTTCTTAAAATAGAAAATAAACTATACAAGAATTAATAGCATGATGTCATGAGGTATATATCCAAAAGACACACATGGATTTAGTTTAGAAAAATTAACACAAGGTAACAAGTCTTAGAAAAAATTTGAGTAGTGTAACAACATTATCATGTTTTTAAGGTATGTGTTGACTAAATTAGACCCTACAGGTCAAATTGGACCCCTTTAGGTAAAAAATTTATTTTTAGGTGTTTTGGGATCTAATATATTATGTATAAAGGTGTATTATAGGTCATTTAGTGTGATTTCATAAAAGATTAGCCTTGGTCATTAGTCATATTAGCCAATATATCATTTTTAGGTAAGTCATAAATGAGAATTAAATGAGTTTTATAGCCTATTTTTGAAGTATTAAGGTCTAAAAATAGTTATTTTATGTGACATGTGTCTTATTATGTCTTAGGTAACTATTTCTAACTGAAAGTGGTAGGTTCTTTAGAAGAAAGAGTAGTTTTATTGGGAAAAGAGAAGAGTTTGGCACTTGTACAACCCATGGGGAAGTGTGCCACATGGGATAAGGTCATGATATATATCCTCAACTTTCTCAAGATTAATTCCAAGTTTTAAATTCTCTAGAAGTGCAAATTTTGAGCTAAAACCATTTTTCTCCTTTTTCACCCTTATAGACACACATAACAAGTCTTCAGGTTTGTATTTGGTACAAATAGTTAGAGAACTTCCAAGTCAAATGCATTTGTGGGGTCAAACTAAACTTAGATATATTCATTTCCATAAACATAGTTTTAATAGAGGTTTCCTATTATTTATGAGCCATCCTCATGAAATTGACTATGTTATTATGCTTAACAATCTGTGTACCCTATAGGTTTTGCCTTGGTTTGGACAAGTTCATATAATTCACTTGTTGATATTGGTTTAAAATTATTTTGAATCCCTATTAAAATGATTCCCATGATTTTTTAGTGTTTCAAAGTGTTTGCATATGCAAATCATCTCATGTTGAAGAGGATACACCTTTCTGTGTTATAATCAAATTTTCACCATTTTTGAGATCTTCTAAAAGATTTCATGTATACATATATATATCAATACACAGGATGAGATATAGAAGTGTAAATGAATATGAAATAATATGAGATAAATGAAATAGATATTTTAAAGTGGGAAAACCTCTAGGAGGTAAAAAAACCCATGAGTGATATTCAATAATTGAAAAACAATAACCCCAATACAAATTCTTCCACCTTCTCACTTCTTCACAAAATGGCTTTTACAAAAATCATAGGTTAAATATGATAAAAATAATTCATATTCTAATGTGTATTCAAAATATAGGTAAAACCCTATTTTATAGTGAAACTCCAAAGGAGGTGACCGTTGTAAAAATAACAGGTCCATCCATCTCGATAAAGTCATTGAAGTAAATTTTGGTAACTCATTAAATAATTATAACTTTATTATTTATTTTCACAAATTTTACACCTTATGCTAATAAATAATATATTATTATTATTATTTAATAACTTTACCAAGGTTAAGGGTCAATAAGCCCACTTAATATTAAATTCTCTAACACTCCCCCTTCATGCTAAGTGGGGATAAATGCCATAGTTACCTTAGAAATGAATTATACTATATACAAAATTTGATGGATTTAAAAACCTTCATCATGCTAAAAGTCACATTTTGAAACAAAAGGAATTATAACTATAAACTACTCAAAATTAAGTTTAGGCTAGCATGATTGTGAGATTATTCTCATTGTTTCTCATGAATAAACATTAAGAATATTTGGAGCCTTTTATAACATAAGGACCTCCATTAACAATTATGCTTTTAAATGTATTGGGGTACACAAGTAAAAATTACACATGAAGTATAATTAAATCACATAAATTTCAAACAAAGTTTATAATACTTTACAATGATAATAAGTATAGAGAAGGAGAAGAAACACATGACCGTCTAGAAGTGGCATTGTCATGCACACTCCCCCTCAATGGCAACTCTAAGAGGCCTAGTATTGCATGAAATTGATAAAATTGGTAGTACCAAATGGTTTTATTAATATATTTTCTATTTGTTTATCTATAGGACAAAATTATAGATTAATATCACCATTGAGAATTTTCTCTTAGATAAAATACACATGAACTTCAATATGTTTAGTTCTTTGGTGTTGCACTAGATTTTTTGCTAGAGCTATACAACTTTAGTTATCACAATGAAGGATGGTACTTTGAGAAACATCCAAATGAATTTCTCCCAACAAACTTCATATCCAAATGGCTTCTTTAGTATCTTCCATATCACTTTTGTACTCAGCTTTTATATAAGAAAGAGAGACAGTAGGTTGCTTCTTGCTACTCCAAGTGATAGCACTTGCACCAAACTTAAACAAATATCCAAAAGTAGATTTGTGATCTAAAGTATCATGAACATGGTCAGCATCACAATAACCATATAAATTATCATTATCAATGGAAGAATAAAATAAACCAAAATTAAATGTTCCTTTGATATAATGAAGAATTTATTTAGCTAATTTCCAATGATCCAAATATGGATCCTGCATAAATCTAGAAGCAATACTAATAGCATATGAAATATCTGGCCTAGTAATGGTTAGATAAATCAAAATTCCAATAAGTTATCGATACAAAGTAGGGTTATATTTTTCACATGTAAGTTTAGGATCAAGTTTAATACCAACTTCAATAGGAGTATAAGAAGATTTACAATCAAGCATGTTAAACTTAACAAGAAGGTTATGTGCATATTGAGATTGTGATACAACAATTTAATTATTATATTAAAATATAGCCATTCCTAAAAAATGATTTAAAATTCCTAAATTATTCATTTCAAACATTTTACTTAGTTTATCCTTATATTTATGAATTAAACTAGTTAGATTGCTAGTAATCAATAAATCATCAACATATAATATAATTAGAATTAAATGACCATTTTCAATTTTAACAAAGATATCATTATCTTAATATCATTTAGAAAAAATTATTTCTTTAAAAAAATAAGTAATATTAGAATAAAAAGCTTGAGGAGCTTGTTTTAATCCATACAAAGATTTTTTTAACTTGCATACATAATGTTCTCTGTTAGGATCAATGAAACCTTTAGGTTGAGTCATAGATTTATTCTTCTAAATCACTATTTAGAAATGCATTTTTGACATCTATTTGGTGGATAACCAACCATTATGGGCTGTAAGAGCACTAATAATTCTAAAAATACTCATTTTTTTTACAAGATCAAAGGTTTCAACATAGTCAATCTTGAGTTTTTGAGTAAACCTGTGAGCAACTAATCTAGCTTTAAACTTGTCAATTTTACAAAGTGAATTATATTTGATCTTATAAAGTGACCTAAAATTGATAATATACCTTTTAGATAGAGTAGGGACAAGGTCTCAAGTCTAATTTTTAATTAAATCATTATATTCAACTTGCATAACAACATTACATCTATCATCTTAAGTAGATTCTTCAAAGAATTGAGGTTCACATTCATACATAGTCATTAATGCATGATAAGAATGTTGACTTCTAGTTAATTTATTAAGGTTATTAAAATTAAAAGATTGAATTAGGGATTTTGCCCATTTAGGTCTTTTAGATTGAATATGAAACACAGGGGGTTCCTCAGACTCTAGGTTATCCATAACTAGATCAACTTCCTCAAGGGCATCTATTTCATCATAAGGAGAAACATGAGAGTCAAGTTCATCAATATAAGAACATTGAGGAGGATCCATAGAGGGCTTGAAAAAATATTTTTTAAGAATAAGAACATTCCTATTATCAATGATCTGATGTTTAGAGGGATCATACACTCTTAAACCTTTTGTCTTACCTCCATATCCTACAAAAATGCAATAATAGGAAGTGGGATCAAGCTTCTTCCACTTAACCTTAGGGACAAAGATAGAAGCATGAATACTAAAGATCCTAAGATGAGCCACATTGGGTTTCTTCTTAGTCCACATTTCTAAAAGGGTAGAAAGATGCAAGGCTTTGGTAGGGGCTCTATTCAAAATATGAATAATAGTGTTCATGGCTTCAACCCATAAGAACTTAAGAACTTTTGCATATTGCAACATAGTCCTAGTCATTTCTATGATGGTGTGGTTTTTCCTTTCAGCAATACCATTTTGTTGAGGAGAATAGGGAGTTGTTAGTTCCCTTTGAACACCAAAACTAATGTAAAAAAAATTAAATTCTTTACTAACATATTCTCCACCATTATCAGTTCTTAATCTCTTAATAAAAAAATTAAATACATTTTCAACATAAGCTTTAAATTCTTTAAATTTAGACAAAACATCAAAAAAAAATTAATGAAATAAGACCAGATAATTCTAGTGTAATCATCAATAAATGTAACAGTATATAGTGAACCACTAAGAGATACAACTTCAATAGTTCCTACAAAATCACTATGAATTAAAGCTAAAGGATGAGAGGAATTCGCATCATGATTCTTGTGACAGGGGTTAGTATGTTATTGACCATGTAAACAACCCTGACAAGTTTTATGATAAGAGGGGATAAAAGGAAGTCCAACAATAAGATTGTTCATATACATATAATTTAAACTTCTAAAATTAATATGTCCTAATCTTTCATGCCATAATTAAGATTCATTCTTATTATGCGATGAAATTAAACATGCAGAAGAAGGAGAAAATATATATAAACCATTATTTTGAATACCTTCAACAATATAGGAACCAAATTGATTTATAATGGACCAACTATCTTTAAATAATGTTACAATGAAATTATCATTAGTAATTTGATAACAAGATAGTAAAAAAAAATTAAGCTTAGGTACATAGAAGACATCATTAATAACAACATTTGAAAATTATGATTTTCCTTATTTAGTTGCTTCTAAAAGATAATTATCTCCTAAGTAAATTATTTCAGAGATATCTCTAGAGTCACATAAAATATCAGATAAGCATGTCATATGGTTTGATGTACTACTATATAAAAATCCATTCATTCTCATTTAAAACACATACAGTAGCATATAAAGCAATAACATTTGAATCCTGATTGTTATTTTGATTAGGATTTTGATTCTTCTACTTATTTTGATTAGTTTTATTCCCTTTTTTATTTTTATAAGAATTGTTAATTTTATCCTTGTTTTTATAACAATTTTCCCTTATAAGACCAAATTTACCACACAAATTGAAATTTCCATTAAACTTAAGTGTATGATTCTTATTACCAGATTTCTTATTCCCATATATATAGCAATACACAGGATGAGATATAGAAGTGTAAATAAATAGGAAAAGCATATGAGGCCAATGACATAGAGATTCTAAAGTGAAAAAACCTCCAAGAGGTAAAAAAACCCATAAGTGATATTCTATAATTGAGAAATAATAACCTTAATACAAATTCTTAATCCTTCTCACTTCTTCACAGACTGGCCTTCATAAAACTCATAGGTTGAATATGATAAAAATAATTCATATTCAAATGTGTATTCACTATAGGGGTAAAACCCTAATCTATAGCGAAATTTTAAAGGAGGTGACTATTGTAAAAATAACAGGTCCATCCATCCCAATAAAGTCATTAAATTAAATTTTGGTAACTCATTAAAGAATTATAAATTTATTATTTATTTTCATGAGGTTTACACCTCATGTAAATATATAATATATTATTATTATTTAATAACTTTACCAAGGCTAAGGGTCAATAAGCCCACTTAGGATTAAATGTTCTAACATCTTCAAGTTTTGATCATGGTTCTAGAGAGTTGTGATAGTTTCATTATCATGTTTTAAATATCCTCTTAATCCTTTTACCTTCCAATTTCATTCTCCAATCAGTTTTCTAAAGGTGCAATCAATTTACTATGTATATGCAGGTAGCTCTTTGAATATGTATCTTAGAATGATGTCATGGTGGGATAGGAGCTTTGAGAAATGTTTCAAATATTTTAGAGTGATAAGAGTGTCTTTTGTCACTTGGGTAAGATATAGATTGAATCTCAAACATATATCTCTTGTTCATTGCCTATATGAGTGTTCATTGCCTAAACTCATAGTCTTCTACCATTAAAATACACCTACAAGTGCTCTCATGGATGTACTCATGTTGAAACGGAGGTATTTATACTTGTTTCATATCCTTGATGGTGTGAAGATGATTTTGGAGGTATTATAATAGGAATAAAACTCATTTTATGGCCAAACACAATGCATACTACCCAAGTTTGTACCCACTACCTGTACATGGAAACATCTACCTACAAGTGTCATTAGTAGATCATGAAGTAATTATATGGAGAGGTTGAATAATGGGATTGAAAAATCTTTAAAGTATTGAAATGTTTAAGGAATTATAATAAACCCATGAGAGTTACTAGTTTGGCATTTTAATTTTGGGTAGCCTTCAAAAGTTAAAATGACTGAGTTCAATCCCTTGATCCATAAAAGGTGAAAACAGAGGTCTAGGGGCATTTTGTGAGTAGCATATAACATGGATATAAATAGTATTGATGCATCTTAATTACCAAACCTTATAACCCATACATGGTACAAAAACTATGTAAATTTTGGAGGGCAGGTGACTAAGAGAGAATGACTTTTGAGGACCTCAATGTTGTGCTTTCATGCACTAAATTTAGGTAGTGATCACCTATAAGTTTGGGCTATAATAAACCTCTTCATCTAAAAGTTGCAAAGATAATCATGCCAACATATTATAGTGGTTTAAAATGGCTTAGGTGACATATATTATCTAATATATCATTATAATGAGGTGATATAGTGTGTCTTACCTCCCATATACACCTACAAGGGTCCACTTTTTGAACAATACACCTACAACAGACCTTCACTTCTATACCATCCACAATAAGGACTTAATTTGGGAAACATATACATTGATATATATAAGGTGATTCAAAGTGTCTCAAGATAATAAAGGGTGATTTAAAACCTTTTCTAAAAATAATATTCATGTACATACTTCCCCTCATTTGAAAATGTTCACCTACAACCAACTGTAGATGGTTGAGAGCAGGCAGTGGGATAAGGAGTGAAGTGAGAGGGTTAAAAATGAATATAAGTGATTCCAAGTGAGTAAAAAAACAAAAAATGAACCTAAGGGAAGTATAGGATGTCTAAAACATTTTTTTTAAGGTCAAGTTATTTAGGGCAACCTACAAGTATAACATCATAAGGCATAACATAGTCAAGAAATTATACTCAATCTTGACTGAGTCAAGGTATGTGAGGGGTATATGATAGGTTTGAGGGATAATTAAAGATTTTAATCCCTTAATTATGGTAATTATAGTCTCATGTATATTTCATTATGGATATATAATAGATAAGTAACACTAAACTAGAAAAACACAGTCAAAGGTGTACACACTCTACCCTTTAAAGAGTATGTTTTGGATATTGAAGAGTTTAAGGGGTATAGAGACCTGATAAATGAGTAAAAGTTTTCATATATAATCCTTAAAAATTTAATAAACCTATACAATACCTATTTGGTTCTAAAAAATAGGAGAACTACCCTTTGTTTTGTCTCAGACAGAGGGCACTTCCCTAGGTGCATAAATTAGTATTTTTGGAGAAAGATGTTAAATGGATGGATAAGGATATGTTTTAACCTTTAAAGGAATGTTTATGGAGTTTAAAAACATACATAAAATCATGGGTAATAAATAACATAAGGAATAATCTCAGCCAAGTGTCCTATAACTCCAAGGTTATAGTCAGCCTGTTAGGTAGGGTTTTGGCCTAGTGCCCAAATGAAAGGTCATTTTAATTTATAGATGTATAAGGGTCTTATAAATTATTGAATAATGTTTTTGGGATCATTATAGATTTTTTAAATTTTATATAATTTATATAAGTCCAATTAGATGGCCTAGAACATAAGGGTTATAGGGAAGCTTACTAGACAAGGTTCTAAGCCAAGGCCAAATGAGGATTCATTCACATTTATGGCTTTATATGATCACTAAAACCTATTGTATAATATTAATAAGGTAATTATAAGTGTTTTTTATCTTTTAAATTGTAGATAAAACATGAATAATCCATTTTTGGGCTTAGAGACAATATTAGGCCTGTGGAAATCAGGAATTAAGCTCAATAGGCTAGGCTGAAATGCTTACATCTCATATGAGGATGTGAAAGGAGGAAAATGGATTTTATGTAAGTTAATATGGTCATTTAAAATTATTTTTTTGGGATTTTTTTGAAACTCCAATGTCCAACCTGCATGAACAAAGCTTAATAAGGTAAACAAGCTAAAACCCTTGCAAAACCCTTGCTAGTGATTTGATTAGAGAAATGAAGGTGGAGAGATATTCAAATGGAATAGTTTTATCATTAATTTTTTTTTAAATTGTAGATAACTCATTCAATATATTCCCCATCCTATTGGACTATAAAAAATTGTATGGATGTAGTATAAAATAGGTTTTTCTTGATAGTTTTATGCATTGTACAGGCTTTAGGAGGTTTCAAGAGATTCCAATAACATGGAATGGAATATTAGGACTTAATATAACTCCCCATATTAATTTAATTATTTTTAAAAACTCCTAGGTGCCTTAAATAACTACTTCATCTTAGCCAGTCAAAATTGGCATAGTGACCAAACTAGTGAGAAGGGTGGAAAACTTCAAGTGAGTTGATTTTAAGGTGTGTCTGATGCTTATAGGGCCATGGAGGGTATTAAAACATGTCATTAAATCCATCCTATGTATTTTCATGAAAAATTTATGCCTTTTTGAATGCTAAGTGTGTAGGGTGCATGAAAGAAGAGTTTTTTAAACTATAGATGGTAATAGCTCATTTATAGATGATCATAGATGACTAAGACTACAACCAATGCATGAAAATGCATGTATATAAATCTTTCCCTTAATTCCAATCATCACACCTATCTCTAGTAAATTTTGGGATGTTCAAAGAGGGATAATCATGAAGGCAGTTTTTTTGAGCCAACACAAAGAGTTTCATGCCATTTTTCATAAGTTTCATGCCTTGTATAGCCACTTATATCTTATAACCTTGCATTTTTAATACCAAATATTATTCCATTCAAAATTAACTCTTTTTATCATCTTTACAAGTGTCTTTGTGACCTTTGGACCTCTCTCTTCTCCTCTCTTTCTCTCTCAAGTTCTATAAGAACTAGCCATTTTAGCTTTTGTAACTTATGTTCCACTTGAGTATGGTGAATACTTACTCCTTTTCATACCATTTTATCAATAATAATATTGATTTTTACCTCTTCATTACTATTTATATTTTTTTTTACTTAGATGATTGATCTTGCTTAGTGATAACTAAGATTTCCTTATCATGTTGTCTCATTCTTTCATCCTATTTACAGTTGGAAAGCTTCTTATTATAGGTCATATGAAGTTCTCTAGTAATTTTCAAAGTTGAGTGAGTTATTCTATTCACTATTTCCATTAAAGGCCTCTTATCTAGTCATATCCTAAACATTCATCTGTAACCTCATAATGTAATATTAACGTGAGAAGATGTAGATTGGAGAAGTGTATGTTTGGTTAGTCTCTTGGTTTCATGTGTAAAATGCAGTTGGTTGGATTTCATCAACTTATTTGGTGTATCACCTCCCTTATGATAGTTTGCTTTTAGTTTTCTCTCTCGTTCCCCCCTAGTTTAGGTGTAGTAATGATCCAAAGTGGCACATCAATGGAGTTATCCCTATCTAGAGATTCACCTCACTCATAGGCTACACACAAGACTAGAGGTGTTTTAATTGTGCCACTTAGATGAGGAAATCTGAGACATCTCTTTAAAGGGTGCAAATCTAAGTGACAATAATTTTTGGCACACTCAATGGGACTCTTAGTCCAAGAAGTTGAAATATTTTTGTGTTGTCTTTCAAAAGTCATCCTTTGGAGGCATCTATTTAAGAATTAATGGTGACTCTAAGATTACATCAACTGGTTAAGTATCCCAGGTATTCCTTTTGAATATTGTTGATAACCATTCCTTTTGTTCTTTTTTCCTAATGAAGTTCCTTGGTTGACTTTGGTGTTGAGTATTATTTACACAAGTGTATGAGGTTTATCAAGCTTATGAAAATCCCTATCATCCTTGTTATGATTACTACCACCTCAAGCATGACCATTTTCAGCCCATTCATGAAGTGTATCAGCCCTATAACTAACCTTCTCAATATCTTGCTCCTCTTAGTCAACCTAGTCACTTCTCAAGTCAGTCCATTTCAACATTAAAGAAAACTCTTTTGGGATATGATAAGTACATGTTAAATATTGATACACAAATGGTATATGGTCTATATATTCCTAGATATATTATTCATAAGGTGAGAGATGCATTAGAGATGGTCAAAAGAGACTGGGCACCTATTGAGAAAGCAAATTGGCAAAGGCTCACAAGTGAGATGCTAGATGTGAGTGGCTTGGTTTCTTCCTTAGAGGATAGGCTAAAAATTCATGAAAGGTAGCCTCACCAAACCTATCATCCTTCATATCCACTTCCACAATATTTTTATCAGTCCTACATGGTTTCCACTCATGAACCCAATCAAGTTTATCAAATTCATCCTTTTCCTAATCAATTGGAAGAGAGAGTTGAAAAGAGAAACCTTATTTTTGAAGAAAATATTGATAGGTAGATTGAGTTGGATGATATGAATATGTATCATTCCATGTCATCAGAAAAATAATTGGAATATAAGCCCTCATTTCCCTCTCAAATTACATCCCCACCTTAGTAAGTGACCTTTAGATATGAGATTCCAAGTTGGAGATAAGGTGTAGAATCCAATCCTAAGGAGATTACAAGTTTCTTAAATACTTTATCCACACCTCAAGTTGAATCACCACCTAAATAAGAGACTCATAATCCTAACATCTTAAGCTACAATAAGATAGTGGATTCATGGGGAAAGAAAGAGGATAAAGGCCTAGATAAAGAGTGTGAAGTTGAAGAAACACTTGGTCATATGAAAGCTCCTCTCACCCTTCCTCAAGAGACTCCTTGTCTTCCATGTCACACATATTCTACTCCTCATCCTCATGAATATTAATATGAAATTAAAGAAATAATTTTCCAAGAGAACCTATCCAAGCAAATTGAAGAGTTAGAATCATGGATGAAATTGCTAAGTCAATGTCTGATGGAAGGTTTAGAGCCAAAAGAAGATTATATGCCTAAACACACCCCATATAAACTTCTTGAAGAGAGTGTTCAAGATAAATCAGATGTGAATTAAGTGATTTTAAAATGGAAGGAAGAAAACCAAGCTATTTTAACCAAGGTCTTCCTCCCCTTCCTTAAGAGCTTCTAAAATAATCCCTTACATTTCATTCTCAATCTGATTTTGAGTTTTATGTACCACCTCCACCAGCTAGTTAATCTTTTTCTCAGCCCATCACCATTTTCATTGATGAACCTATGGTATGGGAACCTAAAGAGGAGTATTTTTTTAATAAAAATTTATATCTCTTTCTTGAATAAATTCTATCTCTTTGGCAGCCTCATTGGACTAAGTCACATGACTTCAAGATGCCTAGTCTTGAAATCACAAAGAAGGAGATTGAAGATATTAAAGTCCTTGAGGAGAAAATTCAGGTTAGGATAGCTGAGATGAAATTTTAGAGCCCTAAATAAGTACTAAATGTTAAATAAGAGATGGTCTTTTGTGTTGAAACTTCTGACTGGGTTGATATGGAAGAATGTTTTCCTTTTGCCAAAGAGGAAGAAATCACCATTGGTTCTTCCATCACTATTCAAGATATCATGTATGGGAAAGAAAAAGTTCTTAATCAGACTTGGGATGAATTTTTTTTAGTAATTATATTAGGATATACTCCTCTTCAAGGAGGCTATGATCTATTCAAAGATGGAGAAGGCAACCTTGGCACTCAAGTGAGTATGCAAAGAAAAAATAACCCTTCAAATCTATCCTTCCAAGAGGCATATGCATTTGATGATGATATGTTTGAATTAATAAAAATGGGATATATTCCTCTCAATTAGTTGGGAGAAAAAAATTATATCTTGAAGGATGGAACAGGCTCCTATTGGACTCAATCTTCTAAGGAATTAGAAACCAGTCCTCTTGTAGCCATGCCTACCAAGAAGATACTACTTGATCATGAGATGAAGAGTGGGAAGTAGTATGAGGTATGTGTACAATATAAATAAGAATATATATAAATTTGAGACCTATTTAAGGATGATCTACTTGAGATCAGATCAAATGAATTACTAAGGAATATGTCTGATCTACAAAGCATCCAATCCAAGGAGAAACATGCTTGGTGCTATAACTCATCTCATGAAGATGTAAGAAAATTTCATTTTAATCCTATAAAGGGAGTTATGATTTATATATATATATATATATATATATATATATATATATATATATATATATATATATATATATATATATATATATATTTTGTTTTCTTCTTGTTTTTCCTAAGTGCTTTGGGCACATGTGTGTGCCTTGTTAGTGTGTTTGCTTTGTTTGGTGTGTGTCCTTTATTTTGTGTGGTTGAGGTAGTCAAGTGGTCTTGTCTAGGTCAATGCTTTTTTTCAATGGTCAAAGTACTCTTTTTGTGTCTCAAACTTTAGATGACTCCCTAATCCTAATAGATAGATAAGGCTACTAGTCTAGCTAGTATAGTAGGCATACTACCCCTATGAGTCATCAATTTCTTGACCAAATTTGACCTTATAGGTCAAAATGGGACCCTTATAGGTAAAAAAATTATTTTTATGTGTTTTTGGGTCTAATATATTATGTATAAAAGTGTATTATATGTTATTCTATGTGATTTCATATCACATTAGCCTTGGTCATTAGTCATATTGGTCAATATATCATTTTGAGTCACTTGGGGGTTATAAATGAGAATTGAATGGGTTTTATGGCCTCCATAGGAAGTTTTAATGTTTAAAAATTGTGATTTAATGTTCCATGTGTCTTATTATGTATTAGGTAACTATTTATAACTAAAAGTGGTAGGTTATTTAGAAGAAAGAGCAATTTTCTTGGGAAAAGAAAAGAGTTTGGCACTTGTATGGCCCATGGGGAAGTGTGCCACATGGGATAAGGTTATAATATGTATATTTAGCTTATTAAATCTAAATTACAAATTTTAAATTATTTTAAAGTGCCAATTTTTATCTAAAACCATTATTCTCCTTTTTTACCCTTCTAGACACACAAAACCTATCTTTAGGTTTGTACTTGGTATGAATAGTTGGAGAAATTCTAGGTAAAAATCCTTCTAGGGGTGAAATTATAATTATATATATATATATATTCATTTACATAAAAATATATTGAATAATGGTGGCATGTGCTTTATGAACCATCCTCATGAAGTTGATTGTGTTTTTCTTCTTGACAATCTATGCACCCTATAGGTTTTGCCTTGGTTTGGAAAATCCTATACAATTCACTTAATTAGATTTGTTTTGTATGATTTTTACCAAATTATAAAATTATTACAATACTTTTTTTATTATTTCAAGGTATTTGAATATGCAAATCATCTCATGTTGCAAGAGGATACACCTTTTTGTGTTACAGTTAGTTTTTCACCATTTTCAAGATCTTCAAGTTTTTATCATGGTTATAGAGGGTTGTGATAGTTTAATTATCATGTTTTAAATGTCCTATAAATCCATTTACCTTAAAATCTCATTATCCAATCAATGTTCCGTAGGTGTAGTCAATACACTATGCATATGTAGGCAACTCTTTGAATATGCAAGTATCTTAGAATGATGTCATGGTGGGATGGGACCTCTAAGAATGGTTTAAAATATTTTTGAGTGTTAAGAGGGTATTTTTTCACTTGTGTATTATCTATATTGAATCCAAATCATATGTCTCTTGTGCACTTCTTATATAACTGTTCACTGCCTAAACTCATAGTCTTCTGCCATTAAAATGCACCTACAGGTGCACTCATGGATGAAATCATGTTGAAATGGAGGTATTTATAATTGTTTTATATCCTTTATGGTTTTAATGTTATTTTTTAGGTTTTAATATAGGCATAAAACTCATTTTATGGCCAAACATAATGCATACTTTCCAAGTTTGTACCCACTGCCTGTACATGGAAACATCTACCCATAGGTGTTATCAATAAAGCATGAAGTACTTATATGGATAGGTTGAATCATGAGATTAAACCATATTTGAAGTCTTGACATGTTTAAGGGATTATAAAAAACCCATTAGAGTTTCTATATTGGCATTTCAATTGTGGGTAACCTTCAAAAGTTTAAATGATTGAGTTTAGGCCCTTAATCCTAAAAGGTGAAAACAAAGGTCCAGGGGAATTTTGTGAGTAGAATATAACATGGATATAAATAGTATTGATGAATCATAATGAAAAAACCTTAAAAATAATACATGTTAAAATAACTATGAAAATTTTGGAGGGCAGGTGACTAAGAGAGAATGACATTTGAGGACCTCAAAGTTGTGCTTTTGTGCACTAAATTTAGGCAGTGATCACCTAAAAGTTGAGGCTATAAGAAACCTATTCATCCAAAAGTTTCAAATAAAATCATGAAAATATATGATATTTGTTAAAAATGGTTTAAGTGACATCTATGATCTAATAGATCATCATAAGGAGGTGATAGAGTGTGTCTTACCTCCAATATACACCTATAGGTGCCCACTTTTTGAATAATACACCTACAACAGACCTTCACTTATATACCATCCACAACAAGGACTTAAGAAGGGAAACATATAAATTTATATATATAATTTGATTCCAATTTTCTCAAGAGACTCAAGGGTTATGTAAAACCTTTTCCAAAAATAATCTTCATATACATACTTCCCCTCATTTGAAAATGTTCACCTATAGCCAACTGTAGATGGCTGAGAGTAGGCAATGGGATGAGGAGTGAAGTGAGAGGGTTAAAAATTCATATAATTTATTCCAATTTATTACAAAAAACAAAAAATTAAAATAAGGTAATCAAATGATGTTTCAAACATTGTCTTCAAGGTCAAGTTATTTAGGGTAACCTACAAGTACAACATCCTAAGGCAAAACATAGTCAAGAAATTATACTCAGTCTTGACTGAGTCAAGGTATGTGAGGGGAATATGATAGGTTAGATGGATAAATGAATATTTTAATCCATTAATTATGTTAATTATAGTCTCGTGTATATTTCATGATGGATATAAAACATAGAAGTAACCCTAAACAAGCAAAACATAGTCAAAGGTGCACACAGTTTGCCTTTTATAGAGTTTGTCTTAGATCTTGAAGAGTTTGTGGGGTCTAGGGACTTGATAAAGGAGAAAAAAAATTCATATGTAATATTTAAAAATTTAATAATCCTCTCTAATACCTATTTGGTTTTGAAAAATAGGGTAATTTCCCTCTATTTTTTCTCAGACAGAGGGCACTTCCCTAGGTGCATAAACTAGTAGTTTTGGAGAAGGATGGTAAATGGATGGATAATGAGATGTTTTAACATTAAAAGGAAGGTATAGGGAGTTTTAAAACATAAAAAAAATCATGGGGAATCAATCACATAAGGAATAATCTAAGCTAAGTGTCTTATAAATCCATGGTTATAGTCAACCTGTGATGCAGGGTTTTGGCCTAATGCACAAATGAAAGGTCATTTTCATTTCTACATGTAGAAGGGTCTTATAACTTGTTGAATAATTATTTTTTTATAATTATATATGTTTTAAATATTATTTAATTTAAATAATTTCAATTAAATGGCCTAAAACATAAGGGTTTCAGGTAGGCTTACTAGACAAGGTTCTAAGCTAAGGCCAAGTGGGGAGTCAATCACACTTATAGATTTAGATGATAAATAAAACCTATTGGATAATATTAATAAGGTAATTAAATGTGTGTTTCATCTTCAACCTTATAGATAAAACATTATTAATTCATTTTTGGGCTTAGAGATAATATTAGGCTTGTGGAAATGAGGAATCAAGCTTGGTAGGCCAGGTTGAAATGCTTACATCTCCTCTGAGGATGTACATGGAGGCCAATGGAGTTTATGTAAGTTAATATGTCCATTTAAAATCATAATTTTTATTTTATTTTTAAACTCCAATTTCCAACCTACCTAAACAAAGCTTAAGAAGGTAAACAAGCTAAAACCCTTGCAAAACCCTTGCTAGTGACCCGATTGGATAAATGAGGGTGGATGAATATCCAAATGGACCATTTTCACCATGAAATTGGTTTTAAATTCCATATAACTAACTTATTATCCTTCACATCTTGTTAGACTGCATAGAATTATATAGATGGAGTATATAATAGGTATTTCTTGATAGTTTTATGGATTATGTGGGTTCCAAGAGGTTATAAGAGATGAAAATCACATTGAATTGAATATTAGGAATTAATATAATTCCTTTTAATGACTCCTAGGTTCCTCAACTAGTTACTTCATCTCAGCCAGTCAAAACTAGCATAGTGGCCAAGCTAAAGATAAGGGTGGAAAACTTCAAGTGAGCTGATTATAAAGTGTGCCTAATGCCTCTAAGGATATAAATGGTATTTAAACATGTAATTAACTCCCTTACATGTATTTTAATGGAAAATTTATGACTTTTTGGAGGCTAAGTGTGTAGGGTGCATGAAGGAAGAGTTTTTTAGATTATAGATGGTGATAACTCATTTGTAGATGATGCTAGATGAACAAGACTATAACCAAGGCATGGAGAAGCATGTATAAAACCCTTACCCTTCATTAAAATCATCTTAATTATCCCTAGTTAGTTTTTTTATGTTTAAATAGGGATAAACATGAAGGTAGTTTTTTTAAGTCAACACAAGGAGTTTCATTCCATTTTTCATAAGTGTCATACCTTATATGGCCACTTGTCTTTTTTAACCTTGCATGGTTCATCCCACATCCTCTTCCCATGAAAAATTAACTCATTTTATTATCTTGACAAGTGTCCTTATGACCTTTGGACTTCTTTCTTCTTTTCTCTTCTCTCTATCTCAAGTTATATAAGAACTAGCCATTTTGGCTTTCATAACATATGATCCACCTAAGTAGGTTGAATCCTTACTCATTTTCATACCATTTTATCAATAATACTAATGATTTTTACCTATTCATGACTGTCCATAATTTTTTTTACTTGGATGATTGATCTTGCTTAGTGACAACTATGATTTCCTTAGCATGTTGTCTCATTCGTTCATCCTATTTGCAGTTGGAAAGCTTCTTCTTGCAAGACATGTGAAGTGTTCTAGGAAATGTCAAGGTTGAATGAGTTATTATATTCACTAGTTCCATTCAAGGCCTCTTGTTTATACATTATATCCTAAACATTCATCCATAACCTCATAATGTAATATTGATGTGAGAAGATGCATATTGGAGAAGTGTGTGTTTGGTTAGTCTCTTGGTTTCATGTGTAACATGCAGTTGGTTGGAATTCATCAACTTATTTGGTGTATCACCTCCCTTAGGATAGTTTTCTTTCATTTTTATCTCTCTCTCCCCCCCCCCCGCAAAGTTTAGGTTTAATAAAGGGAGATAACCCTATCTAGAGATTCACCTCATTCATAGGCTACCCACAAGTCTAGAGGTGTTTCAATTATGCCACTTGGATGAGGAAAATTGAGACATCTCCTCAAAAGGTGAAAATCCAAGTGAAAATAGTATGACAAATGTATTATTTCAAGACTTTAAGTTATAAAACTTAGAATGAAATGGGTAGTGTAACGATACCCTTTGCAAATAAGTGACACACACAAAGGTTTTGACAAAAGATTAAGGAAAATTTGAGATTTCAAATGAATGGCATAGAGCCTCTTCAAATAAAGGAGTGATGTATAAACAAGACTCATTTTTTATTTGGCATTATAAACAAATAGTTAGACACAAGACCGATTACGAAATTAAAAAATGACATAAACAACTAAGTGTAACATCCTAAATCCTAAAACTGACAAGGTTGCATAGTAATATTAAATTCCATCTATATACTTGATCTTGGGAGGATTTTAAATTAGGGGTTTTAGGTTCCCTCTTCCCTCAATATTTTTTATGGTAACATAGAACTTTGAGCTACTCACCCTACATCAATAGTATATCTGTGGCAAGTGGGGTTGTTTTAAACTATTAATTTTCATTTATTTCTAGATGGTCTCATATTTGTGGAAAATAGTAGGTCATCATAAAATAATTTGGATTTGCATCAACCAAATTTTTTTAAGAGGGTCTTATCCTTTTCATAACCACTACATCCATTACTTTCTCAATGTAGTGCAATGTCTAAGTTGCCCCTATGTTCTAAGGCTGAGTACCACTAACGGAGCTTTTTTTAATTTCTAAAAAAAGTGTCCCAATGGGTCAACCTCAATTTATATACCTTACCATGGAGTGGGGTTGAAATGATGTTGGGAGATGAATCTTTGGGTCTACTCTTCCTTATATTAATTGTGAGGAGGTGATGAACTCACACACACAAACCAAAATGTATGAAAATAAAAGACAAATGAAAGGACTTTAGGGTCATGTTTCGGTCACCCAAATCATACATATTTTTGGAGGGCCTTAGTGAATTTACTTCCATACTTTTAGACCAAAGAGACAAAGTTAAATAATGAGCATTTTTTATCACGTAAGATCCTTAAAGGGGATGGTAGGAGAGCATACACATATCACTTATCTTGCTTAAATAAACACTTTTAACAAACAAGCATAAAAATGAAACTCTTATGAGTGTTTAACTAATGTGAAAGTTAATTTTATTGCACCAAAATGAAATGTGTTGTAAATTTTGAGCCCCTTGGCATTTGCTATTGAAATTTTTTGAAAATCAAAAATGACTTAAATAAATAAAAAATTAAAACACCAAATTGAAATGTGAAATTTGTAATTTTAAAGTGTTTTTAATGGCTTATTTTGTCCTTTGGGTCCTATAAAACACATTAGGGAGTCCTTGTGCTTAGAATAAAATATTGAGTTTACAAATGACTTTTAAATTCTAGCTCTCATGTTTCTAAGATTTTACACAGAGTGAAATACCATATAAATATAGAGGATTATCATTATTTTTCATAACAAACCATAACTATTAGGACAATATCACTACTTGCCTATAAAACACATAGTGCAAAATCACTAGTATTAAATCAATATCTCTAAAATAAAGATAATAACATAGAAGTTCATACAATATTGCAACTTAACCCTGTAAACATAAAATAGTTATCTTGACCATGGCTATTAAGGATAAAATCATAAGATTTAACATAATACCATTAAAATTATGGTAATACCAAATTTTAACATAATACCATTGAAATTATGGCAATACTATGACTTACAAACTAACGATATTGTAATATCATGATTTTTAACATAATACCATGATTTTGAAAGTCACAATATTGTAATATCATGATTTTACCTAAAAGGATAAATAGTTAGCAAAAACCTTGATGGTTAGACATAAAATGCAACAAATATGAAAAAATCATGATTGTATGATTTGTGATATTGAGCAATATCATGATTTTAGAGAGCAAAATTTCAAATACATAGAGAAACTTTGCAAATTTTAGAAAAACATCTTTGAGCCTCCAATTTTCACCTATTTTAATCAACAAGCTTAAATTTTTAAATGGAAATTATTAGGAGAATACTCTAAAAGGCCTTGGCATCAATTTCATGGGGTGCAGATCCTACCGAGTCTGCTAACATGTGAATAATGAATATGTAGAGGGAAGGTTAGTATTGTGTTAGTCCAAGAAATAAAACTCAAATAAACACACTAAAGTCCTAACACCTCTAGCCCAAACACTAGGGAGAGCAAAGGTAGCAAAACTACATATGAAAGCACAACTAAAACATAAAAGAACACACTTGTTTACATTCCTTGGAGCTCCAAATGGATTGTTAAATGGCTTTCTCATCTTGTGCATGAAGAAGTATTTAATAATGGAGCTTTGTTGGATTCACTTCTCCCTAGCACCTTGGCTTTGATTGTTTGGCTTAATATTTGGGCATGGTAACATTACTTACATGAGGCTTATGGAGTAAATCTTACATAATAACTCTACAATATCCAAGCTTAGAAATGAAGGGGTATGGCCTTATATTTATAGCCTCAAGAATTAACTCACACACAATGTGATTTAAGTTTTATTTTAAACATGTAATGGGTTCAAACTAACCCTAGGTGAATTGAGACTAATTCCAGTTGAGTTCAAATTTGTCATGTAATTATGATTTTCAATTACTAGGCATAGCTCTCAAATTAGATATTTTGAAGGAACTTGACAACTCATAAAGGAAACTATGAAAAGGATTGATATTTTGAATTTTTGAATTTTCATTTTAATATATTCATTAGTTATAAATTAATAATTCAACTAGGCATTTAATCTTGTTTAATTAGATGATTGATTGTGATTAGTATTTTAGCTCTTTCAAGATTTGATCAAATGCCCCATCTAATATGTCCATAGTCCAAATTGATAATTGTTATGTTTTAAGGTGATTAGGGATGAATTTGTGAGAGTTTATTGTTATATATTGGATATTACCCCAAATAGAGATGCCTCAACATGATTCTAATCTTTGATGAATGATGCACATACAAATTTGAAATGTTTAGTGATTACTAGGCTTAAATTATAATGGTTGGTAGGAATCAATCTGAAGTCCCATCAAAAGCCAATTGTGGATATATTTAGATGTCTACACCTTGTTGTACATTTATTATGGATGTATAATTAACACATTATTGGTTGTGTATTTATATAAAACATTTTTATTTATAAACAATAATGGTTATAATTGTATTTTCTACTGATTATGAATTATAATTGCATTTAAAGTGTTTGGTATGCCTTAATGTTAAGTTTAATTTTCATTAATAAGTGATAAATTAATATTATAGTGGGTTGATGTGTTTCATGCATCTATTATTATTAATTCATTTAGTTATTATTTTAAAACCAATAGATGCAATTTATCTTAATAGTAATATATTTTATTTTTTTAAATTGGCTTATCTTATTAATCAAATTTGCAAAATTTGGAAGGTAGTTAAAGCCTTCCAAAATTCATGTAACATGAAAACACCTAAAGTTTGTGAGTATTATATTTTATAGGTGAATCTCTAGGTTAAATGGATATCTCCCCTTGATGAATCACTTAGGCTCAAACACCAATCTATCACTTGTTAGGAAAAGGGAGAGAAACCTATTCTAATGGAGGTGATGCACCAAATATGATATGACCACTAGAAACCAACTTTAAATGAACTTAAAACATGATACTAATCTACACATGACACTTCTCTAAATCTATCTCTCTACATCAATGTTTCTCAGGAAGGTTTGTGAACAAAGCTTGAGCTAGGAGACTAGTCAAGAGGTCATGAACTGACACTAATAAAAATACAAATCACTAAACCCCTACACACTCTATTTGGACACTTAAAGAGACCTACAAAGAAGTATTCCAAACTAAACATGAATTCCAAAAAAGGATAAGTATGCCAAGGAAGCAAGACTATCATTTAGCAAGATCAAATAGTCACTAGGCCAATCTTTCTTACAAGTGTCAAAATTTGAGTTCATATTCTCAAATTAGTTATCTCTCCATAGATGGCATATTCACATCATATTCGACCTATAAAAACTCATTTTTAAGTCTCAAACTATCCCAAAGTATTTATTATACACCAAAAGGCCTCAATCCTTATAGCCTTAAAAATGTGTAAACCTCTTTGCATAGGGAATTTTACAGAGGATAGTGACAAACTAAGGGCACATTTGAGGACCCAGAGAACCATGAAATGGCCTAGAAACCAAGTCTCATTTTAGGCTTGTTTGATATTACTTTGAAAAATGAGTTATCTTTGATCACTTATAGAATGTCCAGTACATATTTTTTGGATTTAATGGGTGTAACACATCCAAAATGACCTCTCTCAAAAGTTTTAAAGTTATCCATTGCTCAAAAAATTATAAAACACCCAAAAACTCTAAAAAATAGTGCATTTATTGTAGTCCATATAACTACAAGCATAGATAAAGTACACCTAAATAATCTAATTAGAGTCTTCAATAATTTATAGGAGTTTTTAGAATAATATCAGGTCATTTCATATGTTTTAGGAGTCCATGTGTCTCAATTGGTCACTATCAGGGTTTTAGGAGGGTTTTAGGCATGTTCTAATCTTAAAGATTGCTCATAAAGAATAGATCCTCTTTCTATATCCTAATTCCATAATATTGTATTTGTGGGACCCATACACCACCTCTAAACACTAATATGTCCCATTCAAAACCTCATGAAATTTATAAGTGAAATATGGTGTCTCTTGAGTTCCAAGCAGGTCATTAGAGAGGGGTCTAAACTTTTAAGCTTTGTTCATGAACGTGATATATTTATTAAAACAACCAATACCATAATAATTTAGTGTAGATACCTCATTACATCCTATAAAATTCATTTATATCCCATGCATAGGTTCATGAACATACTAAGTGAGTGGAATTTTGATTTTAGATTATTACTTTGCCATGAAGGAAGCTAGAGTTGGTCTCAAAGTCAAATTGTAATTTTATTACCTTCCCCTACCTTTTATGGTCTTATAGGGTCTATAATTTCATTACACACTTGTTATTACCTTTATATCTCATTTTTCCACCCATTAATCCATCTTATCTATGATTATCCTATAGGTATACCTATGTATGAATTAGGCCCCAAAAGCCTAGACATATTTGATCATAATTCCATGATTTATCACTAATTTTTAAGGTCTAAATTTGAATATAATGTCACCATGAAACCAATTCCCAAATATTTTCTCTCTCTCAAACCTCCTCTTGGACTTTAACTCTCTCAAAACAAGTAAGAGCTTTCATGAGGTCAAGCAGGCTTGTAGACATTGTTTGACTATATATATAGGGTTTAGAATACTATATTGATAAAAAAATTTCTTTTATAACCTCCTTTTGGATATTTTAATTTCAACTGAATCCATATACTATCTATCACTTCCCTCAAACTTACCTCTCACTGACTTCTCTTTGGATATGCCTATGTATGAGTTAATTTATACAGGCTTAGAGAGATTTTGTCTTTATTAACCTCATTATAAGTGATCATGATGGTTTTATGGAGTCATGTCATCACCATGAACCATATAAAATTCTTTACCTCTCTTCTTATCACTTTTCTCCACTCTAAATAAACAAATTTTCCTTGTCCAAGTAGACAAGATTGTAGCTCACATTGACTATGTATAGAGGGTTTTAGGTGAACTTATCTTTGATAATATCTTATTTAAAATTTCCTTTAGGTCTATTGTACCCTAAATTACCTCTTAAACTTTTTTCATAATCAAAATTAGGCTCCAATGCTCTTTTTATACGTGTTTTTCCTTCTCTCTTCAACTTGAAGCTAGACTAGTCTCTCTAGCAGACATGTAGGTAGTATTTGGGGTAATTTGAGTGCATCCTTGGGTTATAGGACTTCCATTTCCAATAAATTAAAATCTTTAAATTTTCCAAAATACTATCTTCACAAACACACACTATTCAAGACTGCCTTCTCAAAAGGTGACATAGGTGGTCATTGGAGGAGGTTTTGATCATGAGCCTTGGTCTTATCAACTCCATAATTTTTCCTTTAAGATTTAAAACCTTATTTAATTTTCATTTCTACTTCACTAAAAGTTTCATTTGAATTTTCATAGCATTTTCAAACCCCTGCTCTCTTGCTTTCATATGTAGACTTGTGTAGAAACATTAGGCTTGTAGACTCTATCTTCTTGACCCTCATATGACTCCAAATGGTTTAGGAGTACTAAATAGTTTATATATGTTATATAAATAGTATTTTTTCATACTTTAACCAAATTATCTTGTCATAAACCAATGCTTTTATCCAAAAAAGACCTATATGTTTGTAACTTGTAGGTCTCTTTTCTTAATTGTTTAGACTTGTTAAGATAGAAATTTGAGTATTTTTATTATATGTATTGTAATAAAATCATGTAAATTATCATTATAATATCTCAATAATCTTAGACCTCCTGACCAAACATTGTAACACTTCAAACTTGTCCATTCACATGTAGAGACTATGTAAACAATCAGCTTATGTTCAAGGCATATGCATGGAAATTGGAGTTTATTTCACTCACTCATGTTTCTTGATGATATAATAGTTTATATTAATACCATATAGGTGTTTATAAGTTTACACTATGTCTCTCCATTTCTAAATCACCTTTATTACATTTATCCATTATTAAAGGTAGTTTGCACACATAGTCATCAAAATGAGATATCATTATGAATTGCTTAGAGAAGGTGATGTTGGAGTATAAAATGGAGACATGATTGTGTTTTAGATCATGATAAGAATTAAAACATCATATTAAACCTTCCTTCATCATCTCAGACATTAAAAACCTTGGAATAAATAGAAACTATGACAGTCACTCTACAAACTATACAAGAGAGTAGCTTTCCTTTCCAAATGGCTTCCCACACGTGTCAACATGGTGGATGAAAGTTTAATATGTTTCTTAAAACCTATGAGGATATTTTAAAATTTATTTAATGTATCCAACAAGTTCACACTTGCATGAGAAATGCACAAAACTCAGCCTGTGGGGATTTAAGCCTCAAAAAAGCACCTTATCTCCTTAGTGATTATTCATAAAGATAAATATCTCAATTAAAAAAAATACCACTCATTTTAATCCCATATGTGTCCCCAATTATCTTTAAAATATTAGCCTCCAAATCTACATCTATGACCTATATCATTCACCTTAAAATGGCCTTCATCAGCTTCTGAAGGGAGTGATGAAGGAGATAGATTATTTGCAATTTTAAGACATAAAACTTTATACCAAGCTTTATTTTGACCTATACAATCTGAAATGGAATTGATAAAATATTTTCACCTAAAAGTGAGCTCAATAAGTCTATACAAGTGCCAAAACTCCCCTCTAAAGTAATGAAATTCAAGATTCTAAATTCTATTTGCCATCCTGGTATATATGAAAGTTTTATAACTACAAAACAGTCCTTGGAAGGTTTATTTTATGAATTATTCACTTTGGGAGATTTTAAATACATGAAAATTATAAAAAATTACCTTATTCCTTATTAAACACTACCTTAAAGTCTATAAAAGATCCTTAAAGTTTCCAAAACATCATGGCATGAAATGACTTTTAATAACACCTAAGGACCTATGAAACCAATTGACCAAGTTTCATAACTTCATGACATGACTAGGCTATTAAAAAGCTAAGAAAGATTGTTACCTTAATTTCTCCAAAATTACCTAAAAAATGCTAATAAGGTTTTATGAAGACCTTTCTAAGGCTATTAGGGCATTAAAAAGTTATGAAAAAGGTTATAAAAGCATGATACTCAAGTTTTCAACTATAGTTATTGATATTTTAACCTTTGTGGTCAAAATTGGTTAACAAATTGGTGATTTATGGAGTAGCATGTTTGCTATGCTAAATAGACCGGTGGGCTTATCCTTCCATTAGGAAATGGAGTCATTTTCACTTAGTTTCAAACCTTACTAGACCTTGACCATGAAAAGACAATCTTATTTGACCTATAAACACATAAAATGAAGACAACACACATAAAGTAAAGAAGTAAGACACACACACATGTAATATAAATCACTTAGGGAACACAACAAACAAGAAACCAAACTAACTATATACAACTGACTTGAAAACAACTCCTTCCTCATATGTCAAAAGGGAATATTATAATATATTTTTCTCCATAATATGAATAATGGCATGAATCAATATGCCTCTGAGACTTGGTCTTATTATCTTCATATTCTTCTCGAATGTTACTGTTTATAGTATGTTCTTAAATGGAACGATAGCTATAAACCAATCACCTATGAAGATGAATTCCTCTTGTGATCCAATATCCTTATCATGATGCTCCTTAGCTATAAATTCATTAAATGATACTATATATAATCATTCTTCTTTGGAACTCAATGGCATATTTAATGGCATCATACTTATTACCAGTTACTACAAGCTCATCAAGGATCTTTTCATGATCACTCCAAGATACATCATTATTCTCAATAAGCATATATTGTTAAATCTCCTCATGAGAATGATCTTCAATAGATAAAATACCTTTTTAAATAATTTCAATCTCTTGAAGATACTAAAGTTACTATTTACAATCATCCTTGTCCTCTTCTCTTTGATCAATATGAGTAACACCAACTATTCAAGAACCACAAGGCTATCAAGAGTTTCAAATCCTTCTATGTAGTCATGAGGTGATTACAAGGTAGCTTCTTCAATTTTATCTCCTTGATCATTTTAAACTATTTCAACATCATTCAAAACCTCAATTTGTTTGTTTAGAGAGATTTCAACCTTAGTACTAGCTTCAACCTCAAAAAATTTAGATAGAATTCAATCTTATTTTTTAAGCATACCATCAAGACCATCTCCAAGAAAATCATCCTTAAAAATTTAAATGCCTTTTTCTTGTCCATGTGGGGTACTAATGAATATATCTTCATCAAACTCACTTTTATCATCTTCATTACATTGTCTTTGACATTTAATTATAGTTACAACTTCCTCCTCATTTGTTTCCCATTGGATAGATTCCTCTACAAAAATGGATGTGGTGTGAGGGTGATGGATAAGTTCATGAGTTGGAGAGGGAGTATGAGGTATGATTAATATCTCATGAATGGGCTTGGAAATGGAGGGATTACTTTTGAAACTTGGGGTCTTGGATATGGAGGATTATTAAAGGAACTTTTAATGGGAAATAAAGTTGAGTTGGGTAATGGACACCTCATTCTCTTGAACAAGAATATCATCTTTCTCTTGGCCTTCTTAAGACTATTAACTACCTAAAACTATATCTTAAACCTTCTCAATTAGATCCTCCTTATTATTTTGAAAACATTATTGGATAGACCTCCAAGTTGGACAAGCTAAAGGTTCTTGGGGAGGAGGAAATGGAGCTTTAGTAGGCATAAATATTTCTTTGGTTTTAAACTATTGATTTTCTCTTGATTCAAGTCCTTTCATGTTCAACTCTAGATCCTCAGTGTGTTTGTCATTACTCTCTTGGAATAAATTTTCTTTAAGGTGGTTAGTAGCTTCATGAGGATAATAGACACAAGAGGAATAATATGAGATACAAGAGGAATCTTGAGGAGGGATGAGAGAGACTTTCATAGGTTCATATTCTTCTTTGACTTGAACTCCCTAATCTTACTTGTTCACCTTGATTAATCCATGACTTCACTACTCAATTCTAACATGGAGTCTTAAAAGACTTTTTGGGGAGTTCTTGAGGAAGAGAAGTGGAATCTTGGCTCTTAAAAATTGGTTGCTAAATAGTCTCCTTCTTTTTAATGGTATCTTGGATTGAATTACAAGAAGGGAAGGTTTGAGGAGTATATGAAGGATTTGAGAAGATTTTAATCTCACTTATAAAAGTCTCTTGGGGAAGAATATGTGGAATATATGAGGGTTGAGGTAATGTGTATGAAGATATATAAGGTTGATGGAGTTGGGAATGTTGTTCTTCATGGTTTCTTAGATTATATTCAATGATTTGAATGAGACCACTTACATCCATCATCTCAATTGAGAATCTTTTCCAATTTTATTTGTCAATAGGTTCCCATTATTCTTTCATTATATTTAATTAATCTCTCATGTCATAAATGAGATAACTAAAGATATCTTGACCATATTCCCTTTGTGTAATAGGGTTTATAATTTACCTCTCATATCCTAAGATAATTTGATTCAAACTTGAAATGGAATAATTTGAGAAGTGACTATATTGGCTAGGAACATCTTGATCTTGAGAAGGCTGGTCATATGGCTGGTATGACTCATGAAAAGGTTTATAAGTATCATGAGACTAATATGGATCATGGTGAGGTTGATAAGTCACATCATAGGAATGATAAGGAATACTATAGACTTGAATAACTTCACCAACTTGCATGAAATTAAACTCTACTTCAAACTCAGCCATAACAACCTCATCAAGACAATGAAATAAAAAGTAAAACTTAATTAAACAAGTGACTAGGATAATATAACCATATGATCATGAATGGATTCAAAATTAATTTTTTGAATGCCTCTAAAGGCTAATAGGTATAATAACAACACCAAGAATTATTCCATAACTTTGGATTTTAGTCCCACCAGGCATGCCAAAACTGTTATCAATCAAATTTTCACCCTTTAGAAGGTAGTTAAAGCCTTCTAAATTTTATGTAACATGGAAACACCTCAAGGTTTTGGTTACCATATTTGAGAGGTGAATATTTTGGTTAAAGGGATAGCTCCCCTTGATGAATCACTTAGGCTCAAACACTAATATATCACTTCCTATGAAAAGGGAGAGAACCATATTCTAATAGATCTGATGCACTAAATATGATCTAACCACTATTATCCTACTAAAAATTCACTTAAAACATGAGACTAATCAGCAAATGACACTATTCCAAATATACCTCTCTAAATCAATGTTTTTTATGAAGGTTTGTGAAGCAATCTTGAGCTAGGGGGACTAGACAACAGGCCATGAAATGACACTAATGAAAATACAACTCATTAAACACATAAACACTCTATTTGGACACTTTAAGAGACATAACAATAAGGATTACAAACTAAACATGAATTATAAAAAAGGATGAACATGCCAAGGAAATAAGACTATCACTTAGCAAGATTAACTAGTCAAACATGCATATTGAAACCATTCCATGAAGAAGGTAAAAATAAATTATTCTCTTTGATAAAAGGATGAAAATGGGTAGGGATTTTCCATTTATAGATGGAGGATACAAACTTATCCTATCAACGCTTAATATATATAAAAAATAAGAGGAGAGAGAGAGAGAGAGAGAGAGAGAGAGAGAGAGAGAGAAGTGTCAAAAAGGAGTTACAACAATAATAATTTATTAAGTTACCCCATCAGGTCTTCAAAGATAAGTTTTACTCTTTTGAAGATGGTCTTTTGATCCAAGTGGTGTGTAAGTTTCAAACCTTTATTGACACCTTGCCTTGCTCTTAAAAACTACCCTTTGCCTTGGATTTTATAATGATAAGTGGAATTATTTATGGTTATGTCATGTTTATTTACATATTTTATCTACTATTTAATCCTTTCAACTAATCTCTAAAGGTTTCCTTCAACACATCACTTCATTTCCTTGCTAGGTGTCTTAAAGTCTCTTCATCTCACTAGGCCAATCTTACTTACAAGTGTCAAAACTTGAGTTCATATTCTCTAATTCATTATCTCTCTATGGATTTACTATTAACATTGTATTATATGTAAAACAACTCATTTTGAAGTCTCAAACTACCCCAATAATTTTCTCTACACTGAAAGGCCTCATTTGGCCTCATTCTTTGTAACCCTAAAAATGTGTAAACCTCCTTGTGTAGGTAAGTATACATAAGGTAATAAAAAACTAAGGTAATATTTTATGACCCAATATGGCTAAAATTCAATGCTAAGTTTTAGGCCCTGAGAGTGATTTTAAGTGTCCTTTCTTCCTTTCTCTCTCCCAATTAGGCCTCCTTGACTAGAAGATTAATTTTTTGCTTCATATATCTCCCCCATGTGTGAAACCACCCAAATAATGTGATTAAAGTTTAATATAAAAACCTCCATGTCAAATTTCAGTCCTTAAGACCCTGTGGAAGTGTGAAAACTATGAAATGGCCTTGAAACCTAGTCTCATTTTAGGCATGTTTGAGATTGCCTTGAAAAATGAGCTTTATTTGATCAATTAAAGAATGTATAATACTTAATTTTTATATTGAATATGTGTAACACATCCCAAATGACCTCCCTCAATATTTTTCAAGTTCTTTCTCATTCAAAACCCTATAGAATACATAAAAACCTTGAAAAATAATGCATTTATTGCAATCTATACATCTACAAGTACAAATAAATACACATAAAATATATAATTGGATTCCTCAATAATTTACAAGAGGTTTCAATATCAAATCAGGTCATTTCATTTGATTTATGAGTCCATCTCTCTCAACTAGTCATGGTTAGGTTTTTAGGAGGGTTTTAGGCATGTTCCATTCTTAAGGATTGTTCATAAAGGAAATATCCTATTTATCTATCCTAATTCCATAATATTTTATTTATAAGACCCATTCACCACATCCAAACACAAATATTTCCCATTCAAAACCTCATGAAAGTTATAAGTGAAAGATGGTGTCTTTTAGGTTACAAGTAGGCCATTAGAGAGGGGTCTGAGCTCGTAAACTTTGTTCATGCAGGTGATGGATTAAATTAAATAACCTATAAAAAATATTTAAATTTATATACCTAATTACCTCCTTTTAAATTCATTTATCTCCCATTCATAGGTTCATGATCATACCAAGTGAGTGGAAGTCTGATTTTAGACTACAACCCTGCCTTGAAGGAAGCTAGAGTTGGTCTTAAAGTCATATTGTACTTTTCTTGCCTTCCCCTACCTTTGGAGGGTCTTATACGGTTTTTAATTTAATTTCACACTTATCAATACCTTAATATATCATTTTAACACCCATTAATACATCTTATTTATGATTATCCTTTAGGTCTACCTGTGTATGAATTAGGCCCCACATGCCTAGATAAAGTTAATCATCATCCATGATTTCTCATTGAGTTTGAAGGACTAAATTAGATTATAATGTAACCATGAAACCACTTCCCAATGATTTTATATCCCTTATACCTCCTCTTTGGATTCAACTCTCTCAAAACAACCAAAAGCATTCATGAGGACAAGTAGGCTTGTAGACACTGTTTGATTGTGTATAGAGGGTTTAGAAAATTCTGTTGATAATTTTTTACTTTTATAACCTCATTTTTTACTTTTAATTTAAATTTAATCCATATATTATCTCACTTCCCTCAAATTTTCCTCTCATTGCTCTTTGGATCTACGTGTGTATGATTTAATTTCTATAGGCCTAAAGAGAATCTATTTTTATTAACCTCACTTTAAGTGAGTCTGAGGGTTTTATGGAGTCATGTCATCACCATGAACCATATAAAATCCTTTAACTCTCTTATTACCTCTTTTATCCACTCTAAACAAGAAAATTTTCCTTGCCAAGGTAAATAGGCCTATAGCTCATGTTGACTATGTATAGAGGGGTTTAGGTGAACCTGTCTTTGATCATCTCTTCTTTGAACTTTCCTTTAGGTCATCTGGAACCTCAATGACCTCTTAAACTTGTTTGATAATCCAAATTAGGCTCCAATACTCCTTTTATATGTTATCAACCTTTTCTCTTCAACTTGAAGCTAGACTAATCTCTCTAGTAGACCTATAGGTAATCTTTAGGATAGTTTGAGTGCATCCTTGGGTTGTAGGACTTCCAATTCCAATCAATGAACATCTCCATGGATTTTTATACTCTTGGGAGTTTTTAACCTCCATAAATTATCCAAAACACTACCTTCATAAACACATATTGTTCAATATTGCCTTCTTAAAAGTTTATTTTAGGTGGTCATTAGAGGAGGGTTTGATCATGAGCCTTGGAAGTTGATCTTCTCAACTCTAACATTGTACCTTGAAGATATTCAAACCTTATAGAATGTTTATTTCCACTACATTAAAAGTTCCATTTGAATTTTCATAACATTTTCAAACACCTGATCTCTTGCTTTCATATGTAGACTTGGGTAGTATCATTAGGCTTGTAGACTTTGTCTTGTTAACCCTTATATGATTTCAAATGGTTTAGGTGTCCTTAATAGCATGAATTTTTTGGAGGTGTGTTTGGAGAATAAAATGGAGATATAATGGTATTTTATAGTAGGATATTAATTATAACATGATATGAAACCTTAATTCATCACCTCAAACATTAAAAACCCTGGAACAAACAAAAACTATGATAGTCACTTCACAAATTATACAAGAGAGTATCTTTCCTTACCAAATATCTTCCCAAACTTGCCAACCTAGTGTATTAATGTGTAATATGGTTCTTCAAACCTCTAACTATTTTCTCCAATTGATTACATATAGCCAATGAGTTCACACTTACATGGGAATTACACAAAACTCAACCTGTGGGGATTTAAGCCTAAAAAAAGTAGCTTATCTCCTTAGAAATTTTTCATAAATATAATTAGATAAATAAAATGAAAATTTAAACTAATTATAAACCCATAGGGGTCCCCAAATTTTTTCAAAATATTAACCTCTAACTCTTCCTGTACGACCTATACCAATCACCTGAAAATGGCCTTCATGAGCTTGTGAAGGGAGCGATGGAGGAGAAAGAGAGATATTTGAAATTTTAAGACATAAAAATTTATAAAATATTTATTATGACATATATAAGCTTAAATTATAATTATAAACTATTTTCACCTAAAATTGAGTTTAATAAGTTCATAAAAGTGCCAAAACTCCCCTCTAAAGCATTGAAATTCAAGATTATGACTTATATATGACATCCTGAAATATAATAAGTTACATAAATTATAAAAGGTAATTTTAAAGTGTATTTTACATATTATTCACATGGGGATATTTTAAATACATGAAAATTATCAAAAATCACCTTTTTCCTTATAAAACACTACCTTAAAGTCCACAAAAGAACCTTAAACTTTCCAAAACATCATGAAATTTTATTATAAGGTAATTAAGGAATTAAATTAATTTTAATAGCACTTAAGGACATATGACATCACTTTACCAAGTTTTTTCACTTCATGACATGACTAGGCTAGTACAAAGCAAAGAAAGACCATTACCTTAATTTTTCCAAAATTACCTTTAAAAACATTTGCTAATAAAGTTTTATTAAGAAATTTTGAATGATATTAGGGAATGAAAAATATATTAACAAGGTTATAAAAACATGTCACTTAATTTTTCACTTATAGGTGTTGACATTTTGACCTTGGGGGTCAAAATTGGTCAACAGGTTAGATCTGGTTAGGTCTAACATTGTGGTATCAGAGATTATGGTCTAGCTCTTGGACATAATGAGTCCAATAATGTAGATATTATTCTATTAATTTCCTTTAAATGATAATGGTGTGAGGGAGATCATTTGGTGAGTGTCCTTCTAATGCAAACCTTCAAGTTTATCCTATTCAACTAGCAGCATATCAAGCTATAAAACTTGATTAGATCCTCATAGTTATGAATGAAAATCATGATAATATTTAAAATATTGAATGAGATTTAATGGCCCTAAATATAAAAATGAGTAAGAAACACCTAAAGATCACCTTTTTGAATAGGAATTTCCTCAGGAACATAGGAATGAGGAAGTGCACTAGAATGTTAGAGTTCAAGTAGCTACCAAGCTAGCATGAGACTTGAAGAAGGTAAACCCACCCAAATTTGATGGAATATTTTTGGGTGATGGAGGTGAATCTTGGCTAATGGAAATGGAAAAGTATTTTGAAATTTTAAATTAATCTAAGGTCACTAAAGTTATATGGGGAGCTTAGCAATTAGCTAGTGAAGTACTAATTTGGTGGGCTAACAAGAAGCTCAAAATGAATTTAAATTATTATACCACCACTTGGGATAAATTTGTGGACCTATTTAGAGCATGATGTTTACCTCAGATTTACTTTGACTAGAAGTTGATATTTTTTTATAATTTGAAGCAAGGAGACTTGATAGTGAAAGAGTATTGGGAATAGTTTACTAAGATCTTGAAATATGTTCCCTAGTATCAAAAGGATGAGTGTTTTCATAATCATAAATTTATTATGGGACTAATATCTTAGATTGGATGTGAGGTGGATGTGCATGGACCATACACTATAGATCACATGTTCAAAAAATTTATAAAATAGGAGCATAAATTGAAATCTTTAGTAGATGTTAGAGAAAAGTATAAGAACAAGATTGATAGTTCTGAGCCTCCTTTTAAGAATAAAATTTGGAAAATGAATGGAAATTCCAATAATTGGTTCATAATTAGAATGCCAAGCTTTAAAAATACCTCAAGGAATAGGAAACGAGGAAGCAATTTTAGAGAGTTTAAAGGGTGCAAATCAGTTTCAGAGGAAGGGACCTCTAGGAGGATGTTTCACTTGTGGAGGAAATCACTATGCCAAGGATTATACTTTGTGGAAGATGGATGACAAGAATAAGAATATAATTTCTTCTTCATAATAGGGAACCTTCCAACAATGTATCCACAAAGGAATGGATAATTGATAGGCTAAATTCCAAGCTTCTCCCATTGAAGTGTTAGGTACTCTTTTTGGTCATCCAATTACTATTTTTATTGATAATGAAGCTATTGAATGCTTTGTTTCTCCTAGAATGTTAAATAAATTATCTAGGAAAGTTAGTTATATGGAAAATGCATAGTTAGTTCAATATGGGAATGAGTCTAAGGTCAAGGTTGATAGATGTCTCATAGAAGATGAAATTCAATTGCCAGAATTCATCATGATTGTGGATCTCTATGCAACACTATTAGGGTCTTATGATGTGATCTTAGGAGTGAATTGGCTAGCTAGGCATAAATTTAAAGTGGATTTTTTACTAAAAAAGGTAGAATGTCAGGATGATTTGGGAACCTTAACCTAAATATAAGGAAACTAGAAAGATTTGAAGCTTAGACAAATTTATGCCATCCAATTAAAATGGGCACAATGCAAGGGATGTCAAGCATTACTTATCAATATGGATGAAGTAACAAAATCCAAAGAACCTACCTTAGAAGATTATCTCTTTCTAAAATAATTTAGAGTTATTTTTCCTAAATAATTTCCAAGGTTACCTCCAAAAAAGGAGTTTGATTTATACATGTTAGAAAAAGGTTTGATTTGGACAAGTGTTTTAACATGGGGAGCACATGAGGTTTTTGTCAATAAGAAGGATGGAAACCTTCATTTTTACATAGATTATCATATGCTCAATAAACAAATGATCAATAATAGGTATCCATTACCTCGTATTAATGAGATTTTCAATCAAATGTGTGGTGCTATAATCTTTTCAAAGATAGATATTTGAGCAAGATAACATTAGTTGAGGATTCAAGAAGAGGATATTCTCAAAATAGATTTTAGAACTCATTATGTGCACTATGAGTTTATAGTGCTACCTTTTGGGTTAACCAACACACCAACAACATTTATGAATCTCATGAATAGTGTGTTCAGGGACTATCTTGACAAAAAAAAATTAGTCTTCTTAGATGACATCCTCATTTATTCTAAGAATGAGGAAGATCACGTTGAGAACTTAAGGTTAGTTTTTAAATGGTTTAAAAATCAAAATTTATATGGTAAGTTATCCAAGTGTACCTTATTTCAAAAAAGAGTTCAATATTTGGAGCACATCATTTACATGGAGGAAATTTTTGTATATCTAGCTAGGATTAGGGCCATTATGGATTGGCCAAAACCTAAAAATGTGTATGAGGTGCATAGTTTTATGGGAATATCAAGATCTTATAGGAAGTTTCTAACTAACTTTTCAAAAATAGCTAACCCAATCACCTCTCTTCAATAGAAGGAATAATGATTTGTTTGTTTAAATAAATGTGAAGAAGATTTTTAGGTCTTGAAACAAAGGCTTTATTTTTCACAATTTTTTTGGATTCCTAATCTAAATGGGCATTTCTCAGTGATAATTGATGCTTCAAGAGATTGTTTAAGAGGATTCGTCATGCAGGATGGTTTAGTTCTAGCCTATGAATCTAGGAAACTGAAGCCATATAAGGCCAATTATGCTCCTCATGATCTAGAATTGGCTATTATAGTTTATGCCTTGTAGGTTTGGAGACATTATTTATTGGGTAAACACTTTGAACTTAAGACTAAAAATTTAAGTCTTAAGTATATTTTCACCCATCCCAACCTTAATTCTCACCAGAGGTGGTGGTTAGAGTTTATGTTCAACTATGATTTTAATATTAACTACATTAAGGGTAAGGAAAATCAAGTAGCAGATGCCCTTAGTCATAGGACATAGATTTCAGATTTAGCTACCATTAAAAGCACCTTTAGAAATCAAGTAGTAAAATCTTCACCTGGAGATGATTTTTATGAGCAATTCAAGAAAGCTTTGACTAAAAATTTGTAAGACCATAGATATCAAGGGTTTATGTTAGAAAATGATGGAATTTTAAAGTTAAATGGTAGGATTTATGTGCCTAACAAAGAGAATTTAATAAATATTATGCTAAAATAATTACACAATGCACCTTATTTATGGCATCCAAGAGTAATTAAGCTTGTATCAAAGTTAAAACCTATGTACTTTTGGAAAGGACTTAAGAAGGATGTAGCTAATTTTATTTCTAGATGTCTAGATTGTTAGTGAGTCAAGGTTGAACACATGCATCCATCTGGGTTTTTATACCCACATTAAATACTATTGTATCCAACACACCCTCTTTTCTCTAGAATGAGTGACCCCTCTAAAATTTCATGAACTATAGCTTCAGAGTTCTCCCTTTTGTTCTCATTGATGATGCCTTCTCAAAACTTTAGAATATGCATCGCCTTGATTTTCTTCAAGTAGTAACAAACCCTTCTTTTAACATTTCTAAAAATAATTATGTAGTGTTTATTCTCTTTTATCATATCATAGAACTAATGTTTTAGGTTTATTTTCATAAAGGGATGTTCCTAGAGTTTAGTTCCCTTCCCATAACAATAAACTCACTATCCTCCATGGCAAATCAAGTTCTCTATGTCGGATAGGTAAGATTTAATGAATCATTTTCTTTTTATCATTATTACTTTATCACTTTATGAATCTTTCAAAGCCCATCCCAATGGGAAGTCACCATGTCATTTGGAGTCAAAAAGGTTAGTCCCCAAGATCTCTCATAGATGTCAAAGATTGGGAGAGCCCAGCCTAATGAGAAATCATCATGTCATCTAGAGTTAGAAAGGCTAGTCTCTCAAACATTTTAGATATGTTAGAACTTGGGAGAGCCTAGCTTAATGGGAAATCTTGATGTCATTTGGAGTCAAAAATGATAATCCCCCAAACATTTTATAAATTTCAAATATATGGAGAGCTTAGCCCAATGGGAAATTTCCACATCATCTAGAGTTAGAAAGGCCAATCCCTCAAACCTATCAGAGATGTTAGATCCTGGGAGAGCCTAACCTAATGGGAAATCACCATGTCATCTAAATTTATATAGGCAATTCCTCTAGACCTATTAGAGATGTTAGAACCCAGGAGAGCTTGGCCTAAAGGGAAATCACCATGTCATCTAGAGTTAAAAAGGCTAGTCCACTAGACCTATAAAACATGTCAAATATTAGGAGAGCCTAACCCAATGGTAAATCCCCACATCATCTAAAGTTAGAAAGGCTAGTCTTCTAGACCTATCAGATATGTTAGATCTTGGGCAAGACTAGCCCAATGTGAAGCTACCACATAATATAGTGTGAAGATGAACTAGTTGCCACTCATGACACAAGAAACTCAAAATGAAGTATGAGTGGTTAACCAAGGCTAATTTGGGTGTGACGCATGTCCCTAGGTGACATGTCACCTAGACTATGGGAACATGGAGTACATATCATATCTAAGTGCCAACCATTAATGGGAGGATAAATATACAAATCACACATGTCAAAAATAAGTATTTGGATGAGGGGCATCTAAGGGATGTGATTTTGTGCCTACCACATGTTGTGTATTAAAAAATAGGAAGATGGACCCAATTAGATAGTTTTTAAAACATCTAATCATCATTAATTTTTTTGACTGATGGTAGAGGATCATGAGTTCCAAATTTAATTCTAAATTTAGAAATAAAGGCAGAAAATATAGCCACAAACCCAATTTCAAATTAACTACAAGTGAGCTACCAAACACCATTAATGTAGGGAGATGTGTGCATATTATTATAAATCCCAAAGGAATCCCATTAATGGTCATCATTGTTTCCTTAGAATAATTATTAGACTTCTTACTTTCAAAGTTACCCATAACCCATGTATCTCATGCCTATAATGCCTAAGGATTCCTAATTTCCCCTTTATCCTTCTATAATGGCCACTACATCCTCAAAATTGAAGGCCAATCCTAAGTACCAAGACACCACTTTCCTACTTTTTAAACTAGGTACAAATCCTACAATGACATATTCAAAGTAATTGAGAAGGTCCCCATAGATTTTATCAACATTGATGACTAATTAGTCAAGAATGAGGATGCCATTTGATCCTATAAAATATGCAAAATTCATATAACCACATCCAGACCAGAGGTGTTTCCCTAAACTGACTTATTAGGTGATGTCCTCTACAAGGATATCTATATGTAGGATGTTATTAATGATTGGGTATTTTTACCCACTTAGCAACACCAAATTGTTGATATATCCAGGCATGCTTTCAAGGTGTATTACTCCCTCTCAGAATTTTTATTATCATGTGATGCAATGATAGTGTTAGTTTGGATGAAAGACCACAAAATCTATGATGTCCTCCATGATTGGGCTGAGAACCCTAACTCCAAGTGGGTTACAAAAAAAAGACCAATGCCTACACAATCTGCACCTTCCAAGAGGATGTCTGAGTAGGCATGATCCTTCTACATATGATTTTAACTCATTTTGACATATCAAAAATTAGAGGCTTGATCAACTTAAAATTGGTTTATGCCATTAGAGATATCTATAATGGGGGTGACTTCTACATGATGAGTTACCTACTCAACTCAATCTGTGGAATTCTCTCATTCAATCCATCAGCCTTTCCTAGCATGGGTTTTGGGTTTCCCAACTATCTATGTGGTTTTCTTCAATCTCTATGGCCACCATTTACACCAACATGTCTAAGATGTCTATGACCTCTTTTATGTGGTGGTTTACAAGGTGGTCAATGAGTCTCCCATACCCTAAATCTCAAAGATAATCTAGGACTTCATCATACCCATTGTGGACTATTAGTTATATAAAGATGACATAGTGATTTGAATCATGGGCTTCCTTCAAGACCCCATACACCTTCCATTGTATGTGCTTAACCACTTAGTAGAGTAAGAGATTGCCTATCTATTAGTGAATGACATTTTTGACTTCTACGTATAGCATCAGTAAAAGGTGTGCCCTCCACTCCTAATCACCATATAAGGGCACATCTAGAGTAACTTCCTCTCCATACAAAATATTTTAGTTGTGTGAGAATATTTCTCCCTCCCAAAATGAAATGTTTGGTAGTGGGACCCTAAATTATTGATTCAAGCCCACTTGGTGTAATATTCAACTTGAATCAACATTAAATATGACCATCAAGTTAAGGATGATGATGAGTTTTATCTGAATACCACTAATGAATGAGAGGTGTTATCCAAAATGGTAGCTAAGAGGAAAAAATACCAATCAATCCCTTTGATAACCCATTTATCTCCTACTTGATTTGTGGAAGACTTGACTCTAACAGATTCAACCATCTCTCAAAGAATCTTATAGGTCATCCCATTAGATTGTCCTCCTTGAGCTCTAGCCCTAATTCCCAATCCACTTCCACAAGTGGCCTTAGATCCTCAAGATCCATCTATAACTCCTCCAATTACTCCTCATGTTCTACCTCTACCTTCCCTCACTTCTCAAGCTCTACCTTTGCCTCCTCCATCAACACTAGTTACCAAGATCTAGTAGAGCCAAGCCTAGACTACATGACATCAAGTTATCCAAGCAAATCCCACTCAACCATCAACACCATAGCCTCTGAGATTTGATATGGTTGATATCTTGAGAGATAGTCCCAAATGATTCACTTGATAGGCACCCATGTAGGTTCCTCCACTCACTCCTCAATCTCTTCCCATTTTCCTCCCACCCTTTTCTCCCACTACATTCCAACTCCCTATTCTAGCACTAGTTTTCCTACATCTCCCCCTCTATTTCTCATTATTTCCCTTTCATATTTCACCCAAGTACCATTTTCCTCAGTCCTTCTAAGAATCCTCACTTCCTCATTCCCTTATGCTCTACCCATCTCATAGCCTAGACTCCCCCAAGTGCCTCCTTTAGGAATTACCTCAACAACAAGTGTGACTACTTATTTAAGGAGCCTATTTCCTCTAGTAAGGACCCTCAAAATCCCCACTCTAGTTAGTCTATCACTCCCCTTTATGGATCTAAGTCCTCCAACCTTAAATCCTATAGCCCCCACCATTATAGTTAGACCATCCACCATACCACATAGGGGTGAACCAAGAAAGAGGTCAAAGAAGAATTAGAAGGCAATCCATCCTTTAGCTCTATCCTGAAGGATTTTAGTTCTAGATTCACCTTCTCTACAATTTATGATGGCTCTTCTAGCCTTAGTAATAACAACCTAGTGATTGGATCCCCAACCCCTTCTCTCCCTCACCCAATGCCCCATTGGCTTCACCATCAACTAGCCTGTCTCATCCCTATTATTTCATGACTTATTCATAGGGGTAATCATGCCTTAGGCAAACCTTATCTAGGAACTATGGTGAGCTCAAATGTTCTTATGGGCCTCTTCTTTTATTCTCCCTCCTTTCTCCCTAATTCCCCTTCCACCTCCACACCTTTCCTCTTTCAATCCTTCCACTTCCTCCATATCCCTTATACCTCATCCTAAACCCTTTAACACCATCTCATCTATACCTACTACACCCCCAATAACCCAAAGGATGATCCCAGGGTCACATGCACCATAGATGGATGTCTAGGGTGACTTAGATATGTAGTGGAGTTTCTATAGAGACTCTAGGAGCATGAAGAAGACACTCACCTACAGATTCATCTAAGAGGGGAACTCAGTGATATGATAGAAACATTAGGATCTATTTTATCTCACTAATATAAGGATAGATACTAGGGAAGATAATATGGTTGAGGACCCATTATCTATCTTTTAAGCTACACATAACATGTCTAAGAAACTCCTCAAGGACATGTAGATCAATGTCCAAACTCTTGAGGCCTAGGTAAAGAG
Source organism: Torreya grandis (assembly GCA_037957365.1). Taxonomy (NCBI): domain Eukaryota; kingdom Viridiplantae; phylum Streptophyta; class Pinopsida; order Cupressales; family Taxaceae; genus Torreya; species Torreya grandis. Next base: position 2,102,580 of record JARHVA010001064.1, on the reverse strand, counting down.
TATGTTCATGGTTGGACTAATCAAGTAGGTCAAGGGTGCCTTCCTACTACTTTTCTCAATCCTTAGAAAAGTAGTGGGGACTCAGACTAAGACTGATGCAATTATATATCATATATAGGCCTACCTAGAGAGGATCATAAAAATTGATGGGAAATGTTAGAAGTTTTAAGTAGTGGTCAAAAATGGGATATTAATGAAGCTTAAATAGATGCCAACCTTAGATTTGGGGTTTTACCAAACTTATGATACAAACATGAGAGTGGTAATGGAGGAGTTGTTAGCCTTACCCTACACTATGATAGAACCCTTAGAATAAGGTGGGAAGATACTAACCTACTTCTGAGAGTTTAATATCTTTGTGTTATTTCACCTAGATGGCACTATACTCAGCCAATGGGAATTTAGAGTCCACTAAGGTCAATTTGACTAGGTTATGAGGGATAAATTGGCCAAAGCAAACTAAGATAAAGCTCAAGTGATGTTGGACCTATCAATTTATTCCAATGTAAACAAAGTCTCAAGAGTCTAGGCCTCGATGGAAGCAAATTTTTATATTTGTTAGAGATAGATAGGCCAAGCAGATTTGATCTTTAGTAAGCCTCCCATGAACATGGCCAAGCTAGATAAAGAGTTCAACCTCATAGTAGCTATGTTGGAATTCGATAGTGCCTAGTCAAATTAGTTGGGAAGTGGCCTCTCTTATCCACATTTACATGTTTATAAGTGGTCCCCTACATATTTTTTATGGGTTTATTGTGATTATCTTTTGTTTCAATTTTTTAAATATGATTGTAATTGCAATGAGTGTTCATTATGGCCTAGTATGAGATCCTCATTTTTTTGGATGTGAACCCTGTTAGCCATTTTTCACTCCCAAGTTTTGTATCTTTCATTTTGGCTAAGTTCAACATTCATAATTTATCTATCAAATAAAGCATTTCAAACTATGCCCATAGTAAAGTGTCAAATGTTATTTCCTTCAGAAGCTTTTGTTTGATATTTTTGCACAAGTGTTATTTCTTTCAATAAAGTTTTTATTTCAAGTTTTTTGTTCAAGACAAATGAATTATTTTGAACATTTTGTCCAAGACAATCTTTTTGAAGGAATTATTTCAAACATTTTATATAAAACAATCTTTCCAAAGGAATTGTTCTATAGGCAAAGGCATTTTTAGAAAGCCCGAAGGAATTGGTCCTTTGCAATATTTCTAAAGAAATTGGTCCTTTGCAAGATTTTTAAGGAAATTGGTACTTTGTAAGAATTTATAAGGAATTGGTCCTTTGCAAGATTTCCAAATAAATTGGTCCTTTTCAAGATTTCTTAAGGAATTAGTCCTTTGAAAAAAGTTTGACAGATCATTTCTCATGTAGGTTCCCTACACACTTTTTTGAAGGGTCTTTTCTCAGGAAAGTGTCCTTTTCAATATTTTTAAAGGGTACTATTCAATTTTTCCAAAAGGCATCTTCCATATTTCTGAAGGGGCATCTTTAACAAAAGTCCAAAGGAATTTTCAAGTAAGGTGTATGTTAGCCATTTTTGGCCTACATATAAAGCTCTTGCATGGTTTGATGAAGCAGTGGATCAAAGGCTTAGAAGTGGATCCAACATTTGCAAATAGAGAGGATCCAAGCAAGGTTTTCTAAGGATCTAGCAGTAGTATTCAAAGGTAAGCCTACAAGCCAGAAGCTAAATGCAAAATCTTTTATTCAGCTAAATCTTTACTTGTTCATTCTTTTAGGACCCTTTTTTTGGGATAAGTGTTTCATTCTTTTAGGACATTTTTGGTTAAGTGTTTAATTCTTTCAAAAAAATTGTCTGAGACAAAGTTTTTGAAGGGATATTTATTTTGAACAAAATGTTTGAAGCAAAATATAAAGACCTTTTCTTTTGGGAAAATTATCTAAGACAATTTTCCTGAAGGGTAACTCTTCAATAAAGTGGCCCTTTTCAGAATTCTTAAATGAATTGTTCTATATTAAAGTGTCTTATAAACTTTTATTGAAGGATACTTCTCTTAGGAAAATGGTCCAATTTAAGGTTTCCAAAGGGAAATTTTCTTAGAAAAAAAGGGATCTTTTTCAAGTTTCAAAGGGCACTTTCAAAGCAAGGGGCCAAAACACTTTTTTCAAAGAGTCATTTCCATGCCAAAGTGTCTTATATAACATTTTTGAAGGTTACATCTTGAGGAGTGGACCTTTCCAAAATTCCCAAAGAAATTTTCTTTCAAAGAAGTGGCCAAAGCAGATAAATCCCAAGGGTCATTCTCAAAATTTTTGAATTTTTATTCCTTCAAGAAAAAGGCATGCAGGAAAGTATCTAAAGGAAACATGATGTTCATGCTAGTTTCAAAGATCAAGCTCATAAAATAGTCAATGGCATTCAAAATTTGTTAAAGGGGTCTCTGAAAAAATGTAGAGATGATGCATGGTAATATTTTGGGAGCTAGATCTGATGGTGCATTATCAATCTTACAATAAAGATCAATAATGAGTGGAGGTCAAAGGGGTCAGTGAATCTCAAGGGTGAAAGTGTACATGACAAGTGTCAAAGAAAAATTTAACTAGTATGAGATCAATGAATCATATGAAACCATCCACAAACATATCGATGGACATGCAAAAATCCAAGGGGGTATCAATTTTAATATAAAATATATAAGTCCAAAATAATAGTAAGGATCACACCAGGTTTTAAATGCAGGAGATCAAATCATGTACACTTGGTGGGAACATGTAGCTACCCATGACATGGCTCTCTCAACTCCAAAAATGGAGAATTGAATGCATGAAGGTCTCAAGGAGATTTATGATGATCTTGGATGATTCATTTCATGGTCAAGCAGTTACATGCTCTAAAGGCAAAAGAGCTCAAGGACATAGTGGTGGTTACAACCATTTATGACCCCTCTCTCCATTTTATCATGTAATCCCCCTCTTCTCTCATTATTTTTTTCTATATATAGAGGCTTTTGATCCTAAAAATAGATCCCTTGACTGGTGATAGAGTTACTCCATCAAAAATTGCCTTGTAACACTCTATTGAAGCAATGAGATGAATTTTCTAATTCTAGTTTGAAGTCAAGTTACATTATTAGAGTTTAAATTTTAGATGTATGTCCCTTTTCATAATATATAGATTATCTACATATCTTTATTTAATTATTTTGGTTCCTTATAGGTTGTTTGAAGTGTTAGACATTGGTTCCTTTCTTGAAGTGTCACAAGTTATAGTGTCTCATACAGACCTATCTCTTTTTGTCCTTTAAATTGAAAGGTTTCCTTCGACCTCCATACAAAATATTTATGGTTATGGCCTTAAAATAGGATCATATTATTCTATTTCTTGGATAAATTTGTTAGTATTCATTAAGTCTTCCAGGATGAAAGTGGATCATTTCATCTTTGGTGCATCACCATCCTTAGCTTAGGTTTCCCTTTCATGTTATCTTTCTCTCCCTTTTCCTTGGTCAATAGTAGGTTTTAGTTTGTGGGAGCAAGCTTAAGTGAAGAATATAAGGAGCTATCCTCATTAAAATCCTAGAGGTTCAACCTCACTATAGGATACCCATAGCCTGAGGTTATTTCAATATTGTAGCTAGGAGTGGGAGAGCCTGTAAAAACTCTCCCATGAGGGTAAAATTATGACATCAAATAGTTTTTGGCATGCCCAATGGGGATAATTTCAAGGAATATTGGTCAATTTTGATGTTGGTTTGATCAATTTTTAGTGGTTATAGCTTTCATCTTTCAGTATCTAGTGACTCCAAAAAACACTCAGTAATCTAGTGGCATAATAGTAACTATTTTTCATGCCAAAGGTGACTACAAGATTAGCTTCTGGAGGTATTCCTTTTGAATTACCTTTAAACTCAAAAATAAGGTTAAGGTTCTCCCATACTCACCCATATGTAGGAAACTATTTTCCTAAACTAGTCGTAAGGTATACCTATGCAAGAAGACCTTTGTTAGCCCTTTTTGTTACCATGATTCCCCAAAGAAATTTTGTGGGATTCAGTTGCCAAAGTCCTTTGAATCTACCACAACACAATCATATTCCAGTAGAAACTCTCAAAATCATCCCATATTTTACAAGAGACTAAGCCATAACCCCTACTAAACACATTGATGACATAGCTAATTTTTGTAATATCCATAATGTCATTGTAGAAAATATAGCTATTAGACTGTTAGTTTTATCCCTTAAGGGAAAAGCTTTAGATTGGTGTAGAAGCTTAGCTCCTAATTCTATTCAATCATGGAATTAGCTAGGAGAGGCCTTGTGTAAAATATTTTTATATAAAATTGACCATTTATCACTAGTAGAACAACTTACCATAATCAAGAGAACCCCCCATGAAGTCATGCAAGATTTGAACACGATATTCCAACAAGCTTGGGATAGAATTCTAGCCTCTGTTAGACCATCCCCTAACTTTTTGTTCTTATACTAATTGAAGTATATAAATAGAGATATAGCTATAATGATCCAAAATATGGGAGGGGACATATTATGAGATGCTTATGAGGTGGCTATTAAAGCAAAAAATTGCCCAATTCAGGCTGGCTAACTTATTCCTAGACCCCCAATGCCTCTTTTCCCTAAAATAAGAACATCCCCTACAGTTATTCCCCCACTTGATCTTATTCTTCCAAATCCAAAAATTATTTCTATACCTTCACCCAAACAAGAAAAGGCATCAAATAGCAGGTCAAGTGATTCTTAAGAGAAGAAAAACTACCTAGAACTTAAGAGCATGCTCTAATCCTTGGGAAATGATGTGGTAAATATGAAGAGGCAACAAACTCAATTTAATAAACCTTATCAAGCTCCATATCAGCCTCAATAGTACTCTTATCAAGTAAATAGGCCACCCTACAAAGGAAATTTTCAAGGACAAGGTCAAGTCCAGGGGCAGCCTAACTATGCTAGACAAAATAACTATAATCCAAATGATGTAGACTCTTCTAACTCCTTGGTTCCTATTCAAAACAACATGGCTCAATAAGTTGAAGGGACCATGCTTTGGAACTATTATTTTAGGCAATCTATTGTCTCAACTAATGGTTCTAACAAAGCATTCAATGACCAATGGTAACAAGTTGTTGCTTATGGATACAATCAAGATCTTATACTCAAAACATAGATATCCCCATGATGACAAAACTAAGACAGTCTCCACAAGACCAAGGATTTAATTAGGTACAAAACCATCTAGATGTTACAATGGTCATAGTGAGCAAGAAGAGTGTTATGCACTCAATCAGTAGGCAAATTCTAGCCAAGCATACATTCCAGTGGCAACTAATAGAAGGTTTAAAAGAAGGAATATGGATGGTAATCAAGAGGCATTCAAAGAACCTCTTGTTATTACTTGATTACTATCAAGGCTAGGTGAACCTACTATCACTCCAAAATCCATGACACCTCTTAAAAATCAAAATCAAGGGACCCTTTTTGATCCACAAAACTTACAAATTCAACAAACAACCATAGTGGCCCCTAAAGCATAAGCAAAGGTTGGTGGTCCACTAATCAACATTGTTGAGCAAATGAAGAAATATAGTGTGAGTGTACCGATGTGGGACATGATTTCCATGCCTAGTCAAGTGGATATCCTTCAAGAAGGTTTGTCCAAGATAGGTGTTACCATGACTGCAGGTAAACAACTAAGTAAAGAAACCAAGGTCCTCACCAATGCAACCCAAGGTCCTTTGGGAAAAATATTAAGGTGGTCAAACCTCCTTTATTCTACATTTAATTAATCATTGTTGATTCCTTGGTACATAATTACTTGGTAGATAGTGGAGCTAGCACTTCAATAATGCCAAATTCTATAGCTAACCAGTTGAACCTCAAACATGAGCCATATACTAAGGGAGTTCTGTAGTTTGATGGTCCTTCCAAAAATCCATCTAGTATCATCAAGGATTTGAGTCTAACCTTCCATGCTTATCATAATGTTTTAATGGTTCAAGATGTGTTGATCCTTGGTGTAACTCATCACTTTGTGTTATGCCTCTCTGGAGAATTTATAGCCAAAATTAGGAGTTATCTAGCAGTAGATTGGTCCTACATAGCTTTTATAATAAGGTACGAGACTAAGGTATCTATCAAGGCTAAGCCCATGGAATAATTTCACATTAAACCCTATTATACATATAGCATAAACCTCAATTGTATTATCCTTGACAAGGATGAATTTACAATTGGTCAAAAACTAAATACTTATCCTGAGGAGATTCCAGATTTATTCTTGGATGAAATATGGAGAGATAATCAATTTATCAACCCTCTGGAAGGTGTTGAAGAAATATACATGGGTGTCTATTTGTTACATGAATAAAATCACCTCATGTCTTCCCTCATTGGACCTAAAGAAGACCTGTATGGTATGTGGAAGTTATTCTTTGATGGTTCAAGGAGAAAAAATGGAGTAGGTGTAGGGGCAATGTTGGTTTCCCCTTCAGATGATAAGTGTTTCCCTTTTTATAGGTTCCATTTTAGTTGCTCCTCCAATGTATTATAATATGAATGCCTAATATATAGCCTCTAATGGGCCAGTAAGAGGGGGATTAAGTAGCTATAAGCATATGGAGATAGTGAGTTTATAGTGAACCAAGTTAAGGGTCTGAACATTACAAAGAATCATTTTATGAGGTCCTACAAAATATAGAGTGTGGGACCTAATTGAATATTTTGAAGCCTTTAACATTCAAGTTGTGCCAAGGAACCATAATCAACATATTGACAGGTTGGCATCTATGGGAGCCTAGTTTGATATCCCAAATGAGTTAAATAATCCCAAGGTTCAACCACATGTCAAGGTGGTGGTGAGGATATTAGGTACCAGATAATGAATCCCACTAGTAGGTCTTCAAAAATGAAAAATCACTTTCTTGTTTCTTGCAGCAAGAAGTGGAGTTTTCCTCAATGAACCAAGGTAAAATTCAACATCAGTATGAGGATCAAGTTATTCAACTAAAGTCTAACAAACTTCCTAAATGTCTAGTCACCCTTCAAGGTCTTTTCCATGAAGGAGACCATATTATAAGGAAAGACAAGGTAGTAATGTCAATTGATAAAGAAAATTATGAGAGAGTCCTCATCTTCAAGGACAAATTTCTCAAACTTAGGAACGTAAGCAGCAAGGATGAAAGGCATGCTTTCATTGAATTTTGTAAGGAATTTTTAGACATCTTTGCTCAAGAGTATAGTGATCTAAGAGGCTTTGATCCAAATTTATCCTAGCATACTGTAGAACTAGAGGCTAATGCTAAGCCTGTGAGGTAAAATTAAAGGCATGTCAATCCAAAAATTGAAGATTTTATGAGGAAATAATTGACTAAATTGATTGAATCTAATATCATTTTTCCCATCAAATGTTCCTCATGGATAGCCAACCTAGTACCTATGAGGAAGAAGAATGGTGAGATATGATTGTGTGTTGACTTTAGAGAATTTAATAGGGTCTCTTTAAAAGATAACTACCCCTTACCATCCATGGAACAACTCCTTCAAATGGTTACTAGTTTGGAATGCTTATCTCTTTTGGATGGGTACTCAGGATACAACTAGGTGATGGTAAGGGAAGAAGATCAATACAAGACCACCTTCACCACCAAATAGGCCATGTATGCATACCAAAATATACCTTTTGGCTTATCAAATGTTGGGGATACTTTCTAAAGATCCATGGACATAGCTATCCAAGGGATACTAAATCAAATGGTGTTGGTTTACTTGGATGACATTATAATTTTCTCTAAGGATGCCAATGAACACATGGACCACGTGAGGTTGATCTTTGAGAGATGCAGAGAGTATGGGATCTCTTTGAATCCCAAGAAATGTGTGTTTTTTATGTATGAAGGTAAGTTTTTAGGTCATGTTGTTTCAAAATAAGGGTTGTATATTGATCCTAATAGAATAAGTGCCATCTTGGCCTTATCCTACTTAAGCATAAGAAAGGACTTCAAAGTTTCCTTGGGAAACTAAACTTTGTGAGAAGGTTTATACCTAGTTTTGTAAACTTGGTCAAGCCCATCACTGCTATGTTGAAGAAGAACCAAGTGTTCACTTGGTCAAATGAAGTAAATCAACATTTGAGGCTATCAAAAAAGCCATTGCCCAAGTACCCATACTTATGAATCCTAATTTCTCAAGGTATTTCATATTGTATGCCTTCACCAATATTAACAATATATCAGCTATGATGATGCAAAATAATGGTGAATTCATTCAAGGGCTTGATTTTATGAGGTGAGGTATACTTTTGTAGAAAAATAAGTCCTTGTAGTGGTAATAAGCTTTAAAAAAATCAGGCTAGTGCTCTATAATAGCAAAATCTATCTTATGGTGTCTCATCCTAGAGTGAGAGACTTCATTCTTAACAAAGACTTGAATGAAAAGAGGGCTCATTGGATTACCAAGGTCATGGATTATGATGTGGAGATCAAGGTTACTAAGACAATGAGGTCATGTAACTGCTAGACCATGTAAAGGCTTGTGTGAACATATGGTTGATGACCTTCATGAAGACAATGAGGTTATCTTGGTGACATAAGATAACTCATAGATAGATGCACCTCCACCTCACACTAGTTGGCTCTAGGATATGGCACATTTTATTCTAAAAAGAGAATGCCCACAATGTATTGATAGGGCCAAGAGGAGGCATTTTAAATTTTAGTCCATAACTTATATATTGGTTGATGGGGTTTTAATTAGAAAGGACCTAAATGGGGTTCTCCTTAGGTGCATAGATAATGACCAAGTGACCAAGCTTTTGGATCAATTCCATGATGGACCTATAAGAGGTCATTTTAAACCTATAACCATAGTAGTAAAGATAATGAGGGTTGGTTATTACTGGCTCAACCTCTTCAAAGATGCATATGCATGGGTAAGAAAGTGTTAAAAATTTGATTTCTTTTTGGGTAAGAAAATATTAGCAGCCCTTCCTCTCAACCCAATTTAGGTAGAGAAACCATTCATGTAATAGGGGCTATATTTCATAAGAATGATCAACCCTCCATCAAGTGCAAGACATAGATGGGTGCTTACTACAACTGACTACTTCACTAGGTGGGTGGAATCCATTGCATGAAAAGAAGATAATGAAGGTGTAGTCCTAGACTTCTATGATAGCATTATGACCAGGTTTGGTGTTCCATCCACTATCATCTCTGATAATACATCAACATTCCTTGATCTGAAAATGAGTGAATGGGCTCTCAAAATGGGCATCTACCTCAGCACCTCTTCCAACTATTATCCTCAAGGAAATGGATTGGCTAAGTCCACAAATAAAAATTTGATAAGAATCATCAAGATAACTATGGAAGAGAATTAGAGGACATGGCACACCAAACTAAAGACAACCTTATTGGCTGACAGGGTGACTCGTAAAGCTGCCATTGAAAATTATCCATATGTCTTAGTATATAGAAGGAAATCCAAGTTGCCCATTTCAATTGAGTTGACTACATTATAACTAGCCCATCAACTAGAGTTAATGGAATATGAGCCCATGCATGTGAGACTTGAAAAACTCATGGATCTTGAAGAAATAACAGACCTTGCAATGAAAACACTAGAGTCACATCAAGCTCAAGTCAAGAAATACTTTGACAAGAGAGCCATAGTAAGGGAATTCAATGAATAGGATCTATTCCTCAAGTGGTATTAAAATAAGTCCAAGTTAGGTAACCATACTAAATTTGACAGCTTGTGGAGTGGTCCTTATTTGTTCCATAGATGTAAACAACATAATGCTTTTCAGTTGGCCCAATTAGATGGAGAGATACTACCCATCCTAGTGAATGGAATTCATCTAAATCCTTGTTATTAAAATAGTTTTTTAGCTATTATAGATATTGTACATTTTAGATAGCTTTTCATGTTTTCTTCTAAGTGTCTTGTGCACATTCTTTTTAGTTGTCTATTTCCCTTCCCTAAGTGCCTTGAGAATAGTGTTTGTTTTATTTTGGTTGTCCTTATTACTTCAAAAGGAGGTTCTATTTTAGTTAAAAATTGAATTAAATCCATGCCCAATGGATGGAATTGATGAGGCAACATGGTCTAGGTTCTCTTTCTTTGACAAGCATGCAACCCATGTGAGCTGTCAAAGATATTGGCCATTTTTGGCCCACATATAAAGATCTTGCATGGTTTGATGAATTAGTGGATCAAAGCCTTAGAAATGGATCTGACATTTGCAAATAGAGAGGATCCAAGCAAGGTTTTTTAAGGATCTAGCAGCAGTGTTCAAGGGTAAGCCTACAAGCTAGAAGCTGAGTGTAAAATCTTTTATTCAGCTAAATCTTTACTTGTTCATTCTTTCAGGACCCTTTTTTTGGGCTAAGTGCTTAATTATTTTAGGACCTTTTTGGCTAAGTGTTGAATTCTTTCAAACAAGTTATTCGAGATAAAGTTTCTAAAGGGATAATTATTTCAGACAAAATGTTCAAAGCAAAAGATAAAGACCTTTTCTTTCAAGAAAATTATCTGGGACAATTTTCCAAAAGGGTAACTCTTCAATAAAGTGGTTGTTTTAAGAATTCATAAAGAAATTCTTCTACAACAAAGTGTCTTATACACTTTTCCTGAAGTGTACTTCTCTCAAGAAAATGGTCCACTTTAAGGTTTCCAAAGGTTACTTTTCTCTATGAAAAGGGGATCTTTTTCAAATTTTGGAGGGCACTTTCAAAGCAAGGGGTCAAAACACTTTTTTTGAATATTGATTTCCATGCCAAAGATTCTTATGTAGCATTGTCAAAGGGTACTTCTTGAGGAATTGGACCTTTCCAAAAGTCCCAAAGACCTTTTATTTCAAAGAAGTGGCCAAATTAGATTAATCTAAAGGGTCATTCTCAAAAAGTCTAAAGTTTGATTCCTTCAAGAAAAAGGCCCATAAAAAAGTGTCTGAAGGAAACATGACATCCATGTCAGTGTCAAAGATCAAGCTCATAAAATAGTCATTAGCATTTAAAATCCATCAAAGGGGTCTCTAGAAAAATATAGAGATAATTCATGGCAGCATTTTGGGAGCTAGATTCGATGGTGCATAATCAATATTACATTGAAGATCAATGGAGAGTGGAGGTCAAAGGGGCCAAAAAATATCAAGGGTGAAAGTGTGCATGACAAGTGTCAAAGACACATTCAACTAGTAGGAGATCAATGACTTATGGGCATCCATGCATAAGCAAATCGATAGACATGTAAAATCCAATGGGAATATCAATTTTAATAGAAAATATATAAGTCCAAAACAATAGTAATGAGCACACTAGGTTTTAAATGCAAGATATCAAATCATGTACACATGGTAGGAACATGAAGCTACCCATGACATGGCTCTCTTATCTTTAAAAAGAGAGACTTGAATGCATGAAGGGATCAAAGAGATTTATGGTGATCTTGGATGGTTTATTCATGTTCAAGCAATTGCATGCTCTAAAGGCAAAAGAGTTCAAGTACAGAGTGGTGGTTGTAGACATTTATGACCCCTCTCTTCATTTTATCATGTAATCCCCTCTTCTCTCATTCCTTTCTACTATATATAAAGTATTTTGAGCCTAAAAAGAGATCCCTCAACTGGTGATAGAGTTACTCTATCAAAAATTGCCTTGTAACACTCTCTTGAAGGAATGAGATGAATTTTCTAATTCTAGTTTGAAATCAAGTATACATTATTGGAGTTTAAATTGAAGATGTATGTACTTTTTCATCATCTATAGATTCTCTATATATCATTCTTTAATTCTTTTGGTTCCTTGTAGGTTGTGTGAAGTGCTAGACATTGGCTCCTTTCTTGAAGTGTCACAAGTTATAGTGTCTCATATAGACCTATCTCATTTTATCCTTCAAATTGCAAGGTTTCCTTCAACCTCCACACAAAATATTTATGCTTATGGCCTTGAGATAGGATAAAATTAGTCTGTGTCTTGGTTAAATTCATTAGTAGTCATTAAGGCTTCCAAGCTAAAAGTGGATCATTTAATCTTTTGTGCATCACCATCCTTAGCTTAGGTTTCCCTTTCATGTTATCTTTCTCTCCCTTTTTCTTTGTCAACAGTAGGTTTTAGTGTGTGGGAACAAGATGAAGTGAAGCATCTAAGGAGATAGGCTCATTAAAAATCTTATAGGTTCAACCTCACTACAGGATACCCATAGCCTGAGGTTGTTCCAATATTTTAGCTAGGAGTGGGAGTGCCTAAAAAAACTCTCCCACAAGGGTGAAATTTTGGCCTACAATAGTGCCTATGCAATTTTATCGAAGGTATTTTTTCCTTCAAAGGGAATGTTTTCAAAGTAAAAGAAACTAAGGCATAATCCCTTCAAAATTTTGTTTGAAGGAATTACTTAAGAGAAAAGGGGTCTTAATGAATTCTTCCCAATGAAAAGGTCCAAAGCGAGAAAGTTGAAGGGACATTTCAACAAAGCTGAAGGTTACATCTCAGCTTTTCAAAGGGGCACTTTTCAAAGTCCCAAAGGGGATGTCTATCAAAGGAATGGTCCACTTGTAAATTTTTTAGGGGTATTTTTCCTTGACCAAGTGATTCAACAAAGTCTTTAAGGAATTGTTCTTAAGGCCAAATTCTTACAAAAAAAGTGGCCAAGACAATCCCTTAAAGGGTACATTTACAAAATTGCCAAAGGGTACCTCTTGATAATGAAGTGGGATAAAAGAAAAATGTACAGGGTACTTTTCAAGAGAATGGTCAAAAGAATTATCCATGGGAATGTCCAAGAAAAAGTTTATGGAAAATGGGTCTGAGGAAAATACCCTAAAAGAATGGTTCCAATAGAAAGATAGTTGCATGGATGTCAACTTTAGGGTGATGGGCTAGCCATTGGCATTTAAATAGTGGCTCCTAGGAAAATTGATGGTCCTCACTCAAGATAAAGTAGATCAAAGGGCTCACATCACTTTGAGCATTTTGATTAAGATCTGAGTCATTTTTTATGGCAAATCAAAAGGCAAGAGGCTGACGGACTCCATAGGAATGGAAAATTCAACTAAGGTCGAACTGGAACAAGCCTCCAAGGGACATTTATAAACATACACATGGAGATAGCATCTTAATAAATGTCATGAAGGCATACACATAGGCTTTAGGTAGTTTCATCTCCAAGGCCAATAGAATGAAAAAGACTCTCCCCTATGCCATTACACACCTCAACAAACTGGTGAGAAGTTATTAGCATCAAGACAAATCTACAATAGGTGGATTCATTTTCAATAACCATATTGATGCCATTATTTAGCTAAGAATATCTTGATTATATTGGTACAACCATTGGGTAATCATCTTTGAGAGATTAATCTAACTATGTAACCACTTGAGGTGACATGGATCAATCGAATGGCTCAAATGAGCATCATTTGTATAGATAGTTGTAACCATAGTCGGAGGCTTCTAATAGATTGATTCCTCTTTTTAGCACATAAAATCCTCCCCTCTCACTTCTTTTCTACTATAAATACAACCCTTAGGCTACTGAAAAGAGGTACCACATAATGTATGGTGAAGCCCTACTAGATTGATGTCATATTTTACCTTTAAGAATTATTACAAGTCTTTTTTTCCTTTCAAGTTATGAAAAATTATCTGAGTGTGTAAGTGACTTATAGTGATAGCAAGTGATGATTTTCCATCCTTCCATCCTTTATCCTTCATGCCTAAAGTTAAATTTATTATCCTAAAAGGTCATATAGAGTGGCTTCAAGTGTGTTAAATTATTGTAAGTGTATAACTATTCTTGGAATGTGTAACTTGCTTTTCAGTTCATTTACTTCATGTTATTTTATACATCTCACCTCTATACTAAAATACTTTTGTTAGAATCCTTAGAGCTTGAGGATGGTCTATGATTTTTTTTGTATTGTGCACTAGAATATGATATTCACATGGAAGATAATCTTAGTGAATCACCACTATTATATTAAGTTTCCTTTTATGCAATTTCTAACTCTTTTACCTTTAATCAATTTGGTTTAGATAGAATTTATTTTATAGAGATACATTCAGGGAGCTAGCCCTTTAAATCTAAAGGCTCATTTCCTCTATGGTATACCCACATGCCTAGAAATGTTCTAACATTGCCCAAATCTAGAAGAGACTTGAACACTCTCTTCTAGTGTGCAAGATTTGGTGGCAATAGTTTTAGCATGCCCAATGGGACTGTTGGTCCTAATTATTTGCATGTCAAGGTGAATGTTGGTCTTGACAAGCTTAAGGTTGAAAAAATATTCTTAACCCAACATTTGGAAACTCCAAAAGGTGAGAATCTCTAGTTGTAGATCAATTTTTCCATGGTCCTCACTAGGTCATCTAGGATTTTTTATCAAGCCCCTCTAACTGAAGCTCTTCTTGAAGAACAACACCTGAACCATTCCTAATGCTTAAATATACTGGTCAAGGAGGTTTTGAAGAAGTTGAGAAGATTGAATAGATAGGAGATCAAGAGGAAAGAGGAGAATAGATAGGTAGCAACCTTTCCCAACCTTCAACACCCAAAATCTAATCGACCTTCCTACATATGACCCTATTCCTCCCAATGCTACCAATAATATCCTTAGTTTCAATGGATAGGGTCCTATTACCCCATCTAAGCATATTAAGGACATTTCAAATTTTTTTAACTTCCATAATGTCACCTAAGCCAACATATCCATTATATTACTTGTTATGTCTCTAAAAGGTAAGGCACTTGACTAGTATAAGACTTTGGAAGGTGGTTGCATAATAATTTGGGATGGCTTTAGGGAATTGTTGGTAGCTATATTTGAGAATAAGAGTGACCATACTTCGCTAATTCATTAGATAAATGTGATAAAGAGAGGTCTTAATGAATCTATGGGATATTTTAATGAAATATTTCAATGGACATGGCATAAGTTGCCACTTTTCATGAGACCTCCTCTGAGCTTTGTGTTTCTCACTTATCTCAAGGCTATTGGTAGTGATGTGGTGGTAATGTTGTAGTCAATGGGAGTATTTACTCTTTTAGATGAGTGTGAGATAGCTATTGAATCTAATAATAGATTGATATAGGCTAGAAAGCTACCTCCAAGGGTTTCCATGCCTTTATTGTCTCATAGTTTATTTGAATCTCCAAGCGTATCACAAGTTCCTAATGTCAATGACAAGCTGAGAACCATTCCCAAGAAGATGGATAATGTTGTGGACAAAGATGAAGAGATCCAATCATTATGAGATTATCTCAAGCAAGCTCAATTATAGGCAAGTGTTCCACCTAACCATTAATACTATCCTCAATAAGGCTATAGATCTCCACCCTAGTACAACTACTAAGGAAGAGGATAAGGTCAACAAGGTTTTAACATGCATCCCAATGCCTATAATCCTAACTCCACTCCTTCCACAAAGGTTGTTGTTTTAGTATACGATAATATGGTCCAGGGAGAGGATCATTTGGACTAATGGGAACAACCTCAAGGTCAATTTAAATATGATGATGAAGAAGATAGCCAAGATTTGGTGGCACAATAAGAAGCTACTCCTTACATGACATCAGAAGAAGTGAATCTCATGCAAAGGGATATTCATGGAGAAGGTAGTAGCCAAAGTGTAGGTGTGATGAACTTTCAAGTGAAGGATGATTATGTATTAAATCAAAGAAAATCAGTTTTAGCCAACATAAGTGAAAAAAAGAGAGATTTAGGAGATGTTTTATAAGCACATTTGAATCCAAGTGATGCCTCTCTAAGGCCAAAAAGTTTGAATCCTAGTACAATACCTACTACCAATCATGTTCCTCAATAAAGTCAAAACATGAGTAGGGTGGTCAATCCTACAATGTAGCATGTTCAAGCTCCCTCACCACCTTCAAGAATACAAGAAAAGGTGAATACTTCCCCTCTAAAAATTTTTGATTATTTTAATAATACCAAGACAAGCATATCTCTTTGGGAAGTCTTGCATATGCCTGGTCAAAAGGAGCTCTTACAAGAACAACTTGAGAGCATTCATGTAGCACCTCAAACTTTAGAAAACAATAGTGTATCCCTTACCAATACTCTAAATTATTTATTAGATCCCTATACCAAATATAAAAATCATCCACCCTTCTATGTCACACTCATTATGGGAAATAGGTTGGTTCATAATTATATTATAGATAGTGGAGCTAGTACCACTATCATGCCTAAGGTGGTGGCTGATAAGTTGGGATTAAAGTATGAAACACATAGTAAAAGTTTGTTTCAGCTTGATGGGACTCCAACCAAGATAGTGATATTGGTCAGAGGTTTTAAAGTCTTTTTACATGATTTCCCAACTTTCCCCATTATACAAGACCTTTTGGTGGTAGACCTTCCAACTCATTTTGCTATCTACTTATCAAGGGACTTCATGGATAAGATAGGAGGGTAACTTTATAATAATTGGTATTTTCTATATTTTAAAACAAGATATGTAACTAAGGTGACTATAAGGACACATCCCTTATCAAGGTTTCATATTGAGCCATACATGGAGACAATTTCAAATTAGAATTGTCTAATTAGTAAAGAAGAAAAAGGTGTCATCGATGGTGAAGCATCTTCCCCACTTGAAGGTATTTATAATATTTTAATTAATAATTATATCACTTAAATTCATGGACTTGATCCATATAAATTCATAAAAGATACTGATTTGGGAGTTTATTGTATGCATGAAAAAGATGCTTCTATTCTGTCACTCACTAATGAAGATCATGAACTTGAAGGGATATGGGAAATGTTTTTGATAGATCAAAAAGAAAATTAGGTGTAAGATATGTCATTATTTTAGTTTATCCATCAAATAATCAATACTACTCCTCATATATTTCCACTTTAGCTTCACCTGTAAAGTGGTAGAATATGAAGGCCTAGTTCATGGCCTCAAATGGGCAAAGAAGAGAGGGATCAAGAATTTGAAGGTTTATAGGGATAGTGAATTGGTTATCCATCGAGTGAGAAATAAATCTACAACCAATAATCCCTTGATTAAATCTTATAATCATAGGTTATGGGACCTACTTGAAGACTTTGATGCCTTCAACATACAACCTATATTAAGGGATTTAAATAAACATGGTGATAGATTAGCTACCATAGGAACACAGTTTGATGCAATTGATGATATAGAGAAGGAGAAAGATCAATCTCATATCAAGGTCATTGTGATGCCTTATATTGTATATAACTAAGTGCCATGAAAAGTGTTTGAAAGTGATGAACACATTGCACACTTCTTACAAAATGAGGTAGAATTCTCCTCAAGGAACCAAAAGAGACTGCATGATCAATATGAAGAATAAGTTATTCAGCTAAAGATAAATAAGATACCTAAAGGGATGATTACTTTGGAGAGTGTTTTCAATGAATGTGAACAAAATAAGAAAGAAAGAGTGATAATGTCTATGAAAGAAGAGAACTATGAGAGAGTCATGATTTACAAGGACAAGCTTCTGAAAATTGGTAAGATATGTTCTCTATCTGAGAGGTACGTATTTATTGAATTATGAAAAGAGTTTCATGAAATTTTTGCTTGGGAATATAAATATTTGAAAGGGTTTGATCCATTTCTATTTCATCACACCATTGAGTTAGAACCTAGAGCTAAACTAGTCAAGCAAAAATAAAGGCTATCAACCCTAAGATAGAGGAACTCATGAAGAAAGCACTGACCAAGTTGATTGAGTCTAGGATCATCTTTCCTATCAAACACTTAACTTGGGTGGCTAATCTTGTACCCATCCAAAATAATAATGGAGAGATCAAACTTTGTGTGTATTTTCAAGACCTTAATAGGGTGTCTCTCAAGGATCATTATCCACTACCTTCCATGGAACAAATTCTGCAAGTTATTTCAAGATCTCAATCCTTTTCACTCCTTGATGGCTATTCAGGATACAATCAAATATTGGTGAATGAAGAAGATCAATTCAATAAATCCTTCACTACAAAATGGGGGACCTTTTCCTATAGGAAGATACCATTTGGTTTGTATAATGTTGGAGCCACATTTCAAAGGGTAATGGACATGGATTTTAAAGCTTTGATTAATGAGTTTTTTCTTGTGTACCGT
The DNA here is from genome assembly GCA_037957365.1 of Torreya grandis. Taxonomy (NCBI): domain Eukaryota; kingdom Viridiplantae; phylum Streptophyta; class Pinopsida; order Cupressales; family Taxaceae; genus Torreya; species Torreya grandis. The sequence goes on along the minus strand of JARHVA010001064.1, from coordinate 2,084,493 downwards.
GATGATATAAATATTTTTTTGAAGGATGCTACTGATCATACAGAACATCTAAGGTAAGTATTTGAGAAGTGTAGGGAGTATGGAATATCCCTTAATCCAAAAAGGTACATCTTTATTGTCCATGAAGGTAAGTTATTGGGTCATATTATTTCAGAAGAAGGCTTGTTTATTGACCCCAAAAGGATTGAGGCTATTATAGGCTTGTCTTTGCCTCAACACAAGAAAGGACTTCAAAGTTTCTTGGGGAAAATAAACTTTATAAGAAGGTTTATTCTAGGCTTTGAAACTTTGGTAAAGCCTATCATGGCCATGCTCAAGAAGAACCAAGCTCTTGCTTGGATAAATGAAGGTAAGAGTAGCTTTTAGGAAATCAAACAAGCAATTGAAAAATATCTTACTCTCTTAAACCCAAACTTTTCCAAATATTTCATACTATATACATTTTCTAACCTTGATACAATCTCAACTATGCTTATGTAAAAGAATGTTGAAGATGTAGATCAACCAATTGCATTATTTAGCCAAGGATTGGAAGATTATGAGGTTAAGTATACATTTGTTGAGAAACAAGCTGTAGTTGTGATAAAAGGATTGAAAAAATTTAGACACATGGTTTCAAACAACAAGATACATGTCATTGTTTCTCATCCTAGCACTAAGGAGTTTATCTTAAACAAAGACCTCAATGAAAAAAAATTTGGATGGATTACAAAGGTAATGGAGTATGATGTGGATATTAAGGTGACAAAATTGGTAAGAGGAAAGGGGTTATGTGAGCATTTAGATTTAGATTTTCAAGATCCAAAATAGGAAGTCTTGATCAACGAAGTTCACCCCTAACTAGTTGATCACATACAAGTTCAAAGTTGGACATGAGACATCATTAGTTTTATTCAAAATGGTGGGTGCCCCAATGGCTTGAACAAGTCTCAAAGGAGGTATTTTAGATTGTAGACCATTCCTTACTATCTTGTAGATGATGTTATCTTTAGGAAAGATCAGAATGGTGTGTTGTTGATGTGTGTCAATAAGATCAATTTGGTATGCTACTGGAAAAGTTTAATGATGGTGTAGATGGAGGTCATTTCTCCCTAAAAATAATAACTAAAAATATAATGAGGGTTGGGTATTATTGGCCTAGAATTTTCAAGGATTGATACTCTTGGGTTAAGATGTGTCCCCAATGTGCCTTATTTGTAGGAAAATAAAAACTTTCAGCCCTTCCTTTAAACCCTATCCAAGTAGGCCAGCCTTTTATACAATGGGGCCTTGATTTCATTGGTGTGATCAACCCTCCATCAAGTGATGGACAAAAATGGATATTGACTACTACTGACTACTTCACAATATGGGTAGAGGCTATTGCATTAAAGGAATCAAATTAAAATGCAATCTTGGAGTTTTATGAGAACATTATAACAAGGTTTAGAGTTCCCCATGTTATCATTTCTAATAATGCACTTACTTTCATAACTACTAAAACTTTTTATTGGGAAAATAGGAATGGAGTTTACTTGAGTATGTCTTCCAACTATTACCCTCAAGTTAATGGATTGGTTGAGTCTACTAATAAGAATCACATCAAGATCAAGAGGACATTGGGAAATAATCAAAGATCATGGCACACCAAGTTGAAGATAGCATTATGGGCTGATAGGATTACTCCTAAGAGATCAATTGGTAACTCTCCATTTGTGATTTTTTATAGGAGAGAGGCTAGGTTTTCCATATCTCAAGAACTCCCTACTCTGGAACTTGCACATCAACTGGAACTACTTGAAAATACTCTAATGGAAGTGAGATTGATAGAACTAATATAGTTGTAAGAAGTAAGAGGCAATGCACACAAGGCCATGGAACACCACCAAGTTCTCATGAATAAGTCCTTTGATAAAAGAGAAAGTACAAGAGTGTTTAAAAAAGGTGACTTGGTTCTAAAATGGGATGAGAACAGAGCAAAATTAGGTAGACATACAAATTTTTATGCTTTATGGAGTGGCCCTTACATCATTAGCAAGTGAAAGAAAAACAACTCCTTTCAGCTAACCAAGATGAATGGAGAATAATTGCCTATCCCTATGAATGGGATACATCTAAAGTTATATTATTAGTCCTTACAAGTCTATTTTGTAAATAGTAGCATATGTCTGTGTTTAGTCTAGTTTTATTTTGGCTTGGTTGTGTTCCCTAAGTGTTCTAGTTGAACACGTGTGTTCCCTTTGGTTTGATATTGTGTTACCTAAGTGATTTGTAGTACAGGTGTATTTCCTTCCTTTTGTTTGGTGTGTGTCTTTGCCTTTGTGCCTATGAATTAACTAGCTTATGTTTTTTAAACCAAAGGTCTATTCAAGTCATTTTGGGTGCCTATATGCATGACTCCATGCCCAATGGAAGGATTTAGGCAACTATTCTTAGGCATAGCAAGCATGCCACCCCTACGAATCACCAATAATGTTAGCCATTTCTCACTCTTAAGTTTTATATCTTTCATTTTATCTAAGTGCAACATTTAGAATTTGTCTATCAGAGGAAGCATTTCACACTATGCCCACAATAAAGTGTCAAGTGTTATTTCCTTTAGAAGATTTTGTTCAATATTTTTGCATGAGTGTTATTTATTTTGGCAAAGTTTTTATTTTAGGTTTTTTGTTCAAGTTAAAGGAATTGTTTTAGACATTTTATTCAAAACAATATTTCTGAAGGAATTGTTTCAGACATTTTGTCCAAAATAATCTTTCTAAAGGAATTGTATATAGGTAAAGGCACTTTCAAAAATCTTGAAGGAATTGTTCCTTTACAAGATTTATGAATAAACTGGTCCTTTGCAATATTTCCAAAGAAATTGGTCCTTTGAAATAATTCTGAAGGAATTGGTCCTTTGCAAGATTTCCAAAGGAATTGGTCCTTTGCAAGATTTCCAGAGGAATTGGTCCTTTGTAAAAAGTCTAAAAGATCATTTCTCATGCAGGTTCCCTACACACTTTCCTAAAGGGTCTTTTCTTGGGAAAGTGTCCTTTTCAATATTTCTAAAGGGTATTGTTCAATTTTTTTAAAAGGCATCTTCAAAAAAAGTTCAAAGGAATTTTCAAGTAAGGTGCCCATGCAGTTATCTCGAAGGCATTTTTTCCTTTAAAGGGAGTGTTTCCAAAGAAAAAGAAACTAAGGCATAATCCCTTTAGACTTTTGTCTGAAGGAATTACTTAAGATAAAAGGGGTCTGAATGAATTCTTCCAAAAGAAAAGGTCTAAAATAAGAAGGCTGAAGGGACATTTCAAAAAAGCCAAAGGTTAAATCTCAAATTTTTGAAGGGGCACTTTTCAAATTCCCAAAGGGGATGTCTATTAGAGGAATGGTCCACTTGCAAATTTTTGAAGGGTCTTTTCCTTGACCAAGTGCTTCGACAAAGTCCTAAAGTAATTGTTTTGAAGGCCAAATTCTTGCAGAGAAAGTGGCTGAGACAATCCCCTGAAGGGTACATTTTTTAAAATTTCAAAGGGTACCTCTCTCTAATGAAGTGGGCCAAAAGAAAAATTTGAAGGGTAATTTTTTATGAGAATGGCTGAAAGAATTATCCATGGGAAATTTTTCCAATCAAAATTTTTAGGAAAATACCCCAAAAGAATGGTTCCAATAGAGTGAAAAATTACACAAACATCAACTTTAGGGTGATGGACTAGCCATTGGCATTTAAATAATAGGTCCCAGGTAGATCAATGGTTCTCACTTGAGATAAATTATATTAGAGGGCTCATATCACTTTGAGAATTTTGATCAAGATATAAATCATTTTTTAGTATAAATCAAAAGGTGAGAGGCTAAGGGACTCCACAAGAATGGAACATTTGACTAAGGTCAAGCTAGAAAAAGCCTCCAAGGGATGTTTTTAGACATACACATGGATCCAACATCCTAAAAAATGTGATGAAGTCATACACATAGGCTACACACGATTTCATCTCTAAGGCCAATAGAATGAAAAGGACTCTCCCTTATGTCGTTACACACCTCAATGAGTTATTGAGAAGCTGTTAGCATTAATACAAATCTACAATAGGTGGACTCATTTGTAATAACCACATTAATGCCATTACTCATCTTGTAATATCTTGATTCTAATAGTACAACCATTGGAGAAGCATCTTTGAGAGAGAAAGATAACTGTGTAACCACTTGAGGTGACATGGATCAATTGAATGGCTTGAATGATCATCATTTATAGAGATAGTTACATCCACAGTTGGAGGCTTATAACAGATTGAATCCTCTTTTTAGTGCCAAAAATCCTCCCATTTCACTTCTTTTCTACTATAAATACAACCCTTAGTCTAGTGAAAAGAGATACCACACAATGTATGGTGAAGCCCTGCTAGATTAATGTCATATTTTGCCTTTAAGCATTAGTACAAGTCTTTTTTTTCTTTCAAGTTTTGAAGAATTGTATGAGCATGTAAATGGTGTATAATGATAGAAAGTGATGATTTTATATCCTTCCATCCTTTTATCCTTCACGCTTGAGTAAATTTTTTTAGCCTAATAGGTCATAGAGAGTACGTTCAAGTGTGTTAAATTGTTGTAAGTGTATAACTATTCTTAAAATATGTAACTTGCCTTTCAATTCATTTACCTTGTGTTATTTTATACATCTTTCCTCTATACTAAAATACCTATGTTAGAATCTTAGAGATTGAAGATGGTCTATGTGTTTTGTTGTATTATGCACTAGAATATAATATTCACATAGAAGATAATCTCAATACACCACCACTCTTAGATTAGGTTTCCTTTTATGCAATTGATAACTCTTTTCCCTTCAAGAAAATTAGTTTAGACATAAGTTATTTTATAGAGATACATTCAGGGAGCTAGCCCTTTACATCTAGAGGTTCATTTCCTTTATAGGTATACTGGCATTCATGGAAATGTTCCAATATTTCCCAAATCTAGAAGAGACTTGAACACTCTCTTCTAGGGTACAAGATTTGGCAACAACAAGCCCAAATCCTTATCTATATATATAATAACCATATTGTATTTTAAGTGTCAACTAAAAATTTCTTGAAAGTGTTGTTGGATTATTTTTAGGATGTCACCTGCATTTCCCTCTACATTCTAAACTGTAACAGTAATCCAAATTGATTATTTTATTAGTTTTCACTCTTTTAAGTGAATACGACCTTTGTTTCTATAAAAGGGTCTTTTTTATGTTTAATTTTATTTCATCTTCATGTTTAAATGATCAATATTTTTATGTTAATTAGATTAACATTTTTGTGTGTTGTGATTATGATGTGCTTAGCTATTATATTCTCTTTTTGAGTTCTTCCATTTCTCTTTTAGTAAAGTGTTAATCATTTGTGTGCTTATACGTAAATTTGTATATGGTGTTTATGCATTTTCAATAATAAACCCCTAGTACTAATCACTAGTAGGAATTCACATTTAAGGCATACTCTCAGTTCCCTCAGACTCTCCCCATTATATGTTATTGGAGGTATAAATTTATTGAAACTTGATCCAAAATGGTATAACTATGGAAGAGTCACTTAATTTAATGACCATCGCATTACTCTCATTTTAGACCTAGAGGCATCCTTTTCTTCCTTACCTTGCCCTCTCTTATTTATTTATTTATTAGCTCTAAAATCTCCCTTCCTCCTTGTGTTTATAAATAAAAATCATAACACATAAATTATTCATGGCTATATTTAAACTATGTGAATGATAGTGTATTGAACTTCTGGTGGTAATAGTACATCTCTCAAATACTATTCATGTAGACTCTATTTGTGAAGTTTAATACCTATAGTCATACTCTGAGTTGATACCTAGATAATTCCTAAAATGGAGGATGAAATTCTATATTTATCTTCACCTTCCCCTTTTCAAGGAATGCCCAATCTCATGGGCATCTCATGGTAAGGAGTAGATTGAAGTGAATAATAACCGACGTTAGAAGGAGGGATACTTCATGCTTATTTTTTAATTTTAGCTCATTTTATGAATATTTTAAGTTAGGTTTGATGTTAATAACATGTTAACTATTTTTTAATCATATAGCATCCTGGATACTAGTTCACGTGTTACTAAGGCTAGGTCCTACCAAGGTAGATTGATAATTTCTCCCTTACTTTTCCATAGAAAACCCAAGTTTAATGAACCTATACCTACAATTATTCCTATCAATTTCTCTCTATAACCTATCCTAAAAGTACAGTCCAAAATGGCCTAGTTAGCTAGCTCAACCATTAACATCCTAGGAGTCATCCATGAAAGAGATTAAAATGTAATATTTATAGGAAAATAGATTGTCTAGTTAAGTCAAAACCACCTCTAATAGAGGTAACATCACAACTTAAAAATAATATTGTGACTACAAATATGTGGTTTTGAATAATGAGATGAACCTGTTGAAGTTAAGAGTGACAACCTTTTTTGCTCTTATAAGATAGCCAGATTAGCATAAACTTACAGAATCCAAAAAAATGTTAAGCTGACTAATATTTGATTTTAATAGAATACTATCAAAACTACACCATTTTAGTCAAAATTTAAACTTTAAATCAAAACCTTATTTTGCAAGATGCAATTTTTCAATAGGGTAGAAAACTATTAAAAAGTCAAATAGTTGACAGTTAGGGTTGGTGGTTAGGCAAAACAACTGTCAAGGTCAAAATCACCTCTGCAAAACTGAAAGTTGTAGATCAATGTCACACTTTGCTTAGAACATGAGATTTTTAAAAATTTGAGCCATAATCTACCTTCAATCTAAGCTTCAAGCTTGATTATCACACTTAAAACATAAGAGGTCAATTCAGGATGAGGGTCCCACCATGGTCACCAAATTTAAGATAAAAATTTTTATCAAAGGGATTTAGATATGCAAATTATATCAAAATCACTCAAAACATCAATCTACCATTAAAATCTAGAGCCATTTATTAAAAAATATCAAGATAAATGAAAACATGCATACTAGCATTAGATCCTAAAAGCTAATTGCTCCAAATCAAGATTCAAACAATAAAAAGACTAAATGATTATGGATTATGGATTTCCTACCAAATACTCATATTTTTAGCATGATTTTGGCTTGAAGACTTGATCAAAATAATATGTTGATAGAAGATTTTAGCATAGATTGGACATGGTTTATTTAATTATTTTGGCCATGGAGGAGTGGCTTATTTAAATTGCACATGGAAGGAAGATTAATGGCCAATATTCAAAGTTAATTAGGAGGATCAATGGTGGAATATGATCCATGGAATTAAAATTTCCTTGGAAGTCTCTAGAATAAAGGATTCTAGAGAGAAAGGGGTTAAGATAGAGAGTATTCTAGAATTGGAGAATTCTAGAATCCATTAGGGGATAATAAATATTAGTAGGGGAGTCAAATAGGTGATTAGATAGGTTAATATGGACTAGGGATGTAGGAGAGCCTAGGAATAGGCTAGGCTAGGTAGGTAGGTGGGTCATGGGAATTTTAAATTCCCAAATAATGTCTAAGTGGGATTAATTAGTTAATGATGGGGATTAAGTGGATTAATTGATTTATGGGATGAGGTATAAGGTTAATATAAGAATAATAATGGAAAGGGGTGTTAGAAAAAAGACTATGAGGATAAATAAGGATGATTTATATGAAATTATTGATGTTAGTGTTGATTGATAATAATATTAATGATGATAAATGAAGCAAGTGAATTTAGGTGCATACATTTTGCCCCTCTTTAAGAGGGAATTGTGAATGGAGGAAGTGTAAGGATTAATGGTATTTACAATAAAAACCATTTCATGGAGTAATTTTAGTTAATTATGTTAGTGGCTATGATTCCCCCTCAAGCAAATATGCAGGGAAGACTGAGATGGATGGCCACTCAAAAGAAGAAATGAGGGGTGGGATATGTGAAGAGATAATGGTTCAGGATGCAAGATGAGTGTTCGATGATAAAGAAGAGTAAATCAACATGAGTAATGAGTTAAAAATTAATGATTATCTTGGAAAAGACATATGCAAAGGGAGTGGGAATGATTGTGTCATGTTTGTCAACACATCCCAAGGTGGAATCAACTGTAAATGATGATGACAAGATAAAAGGCGAAGAACTTTCAATGTATCCCAAGAAAGATGCATGAAAGGGAGATCTTTGGGACTAGATAAGATTTATTTGATAATGATGAGTATAACTCAAAGATAAAGCTAAGATATATGATGAAGGAGATGATATGATAAAGTGAATAAAAGATGAAGGGGACTAATTAGATTACAATGCATAAAATTAATGAGCCACAATGTGATAAATAGAAACTATGCCCCTAGTATGGACACATGAAAGGGAGTGAGAGATGATAAAGTTTTGGTTTTGGTAATGTCACAATCGAGGGAGGAAATCATAAAATTTGAATGATGAATTGATCAATTAGTGATAATAAATGGAAGAAAAGATGGATGTTTTGATTTATCAATCCAAATCAATAGGTGTAGGTGATTGACAAAAAGATTAAGGAGATGATTGTGGGGAGGGTGATTGATAAATAGATGGATTGATTAATGATTGATATTATAACTCAAGTATTTGACTAATGTAAGACTTGGAGATGATGAAGGACAAGATAGATGTGATGATGAATGATGGGAAAGAAGAGAGAGTGATTGAGTTAACCTTAGACACATTATGTGACTAAGTGACTTAGTCTAAAAATACCTCAAGCCAATGTAGTTTAGACTAGATGATAGATGACAAGATAGACTAGAGGATGATGATTATGATGATGGATGTTAAATATGTTAGTTGTTAAATACATATTAGGTGTGGTGATGATTGGATTGAGAGTTGAGTTGAGATGTTGATGATTAGAGAGATGTTAGATGATTGATGAGAGGATATAGACGTGATGATAAAAGTACTTAGTGGAATGATGAGTGTGTATATGATCAATCCATAATTTTTTAATAAGACTCATCATAGTCTTAAGAAATATGATAAATATAGCACTTAATAATATGACCCACAATATAATTATGATCAAGAGGACATTATGCTAAAGTCCATAAAAAGGGGGAAATAGAAAATTTTGAATCATCAAGGGCACTTAAAAGCATCAATTTAGATTTGGTGTCATCATAGCATCCTTGTTCATTATCTAATAAACAAAAAGATAAATGATGCAAGACTAAAAATAAACATAGACAATCAGATATATACATGATAAAAGACATGCAAATAAGTCCAAAAATAAAGAATAGACAAGTAACACACACAAGTATCTACATGAAATGTCATTGTGTCTTGTCTAATTATCTTGATGAGAGTCAATAGGGTGATTTATCAGGTGATGAGTTAGATGAAGTGGGTCATGATGATCATGATGTGATAGGAATTTGGGCAAGGTATGGACTAAGAGTAATAGAGGGACTTGGATTAGGATAAGTATGTGGATAAGGATATGGATTTAGATTAGACTAGTGACTCTGATTAGGATAAGGATTTGGATAAGGATATGGATTTGGATTGGATTAGGATAAGGTTATGGATAAATACTTGGGTGTGAACATGAGGACATGGGACAAGACAAGATGACATAAGATAAGACAAGATGATATGAATAAGGTGTTATATAGGATGACTAGGATATTTAGGACATAAGATAAGATGCCATATGATAAGACAATTGAGATGCTTTGGGATTTTGTGGATTTTATAATTTTTAGGGTTTTTCATAATATTTTAATTTATAGGTCTTTTGGTATATGTATGTACACTATACAAATAGGGTTGCTATAAAATGGAAAACCAAGCCTAGCAACCAAGATACAGATGGATGGAGTGATGGATGGGATGACAAAAGGATGAGGTTGATGCTAAATAGGGGATAAGGATAAAGGAATAATGGACTAAGGATTGATAAGGGCCACATAGTGAAGGAACTAGATATCTAATTGACCAAGTGTCCATTGGAGGATATGATAAGATGATTCTGGAACATTTCCCAAGACATATTATATTTCCTTATGAAGATCAAGGATGGACATAATAGGATTCACAATATGATGTTAGATGATGCATATAATTAATGGATGGAGTGATAAGATACACAATAATGGTATTGACAAGGGATAAATTTATCCCCAAGTATTGAGGTAAAATGTGGACAATATATTATTTTAAAATGATGTTGGAAACCATTTTTCATCATGGTACTTACCCAAGGTACCATGAGACTAATTTTCACCATTGGATGAATGATTTTTATTTTATTTTTTATTTTTTTTAATGACATCTCAATTTATCATATGTGGGTGATATGTGTCATCATATGAATCCAAGAAGAGAGGTTAGTGTTGACCAAATTTGAACCTACAGGTCAAATTGGTACCCATATAGGTAAAAAATTGATCTTTAAACGTTTATAGGGGGTTTATTATTATTTAATATGGTTTATTATATGTTAATTTATGTAATTTCATGTTATATTAGCCTTGGTCATAAGTCTTATTAGTAAATATGTCCTTTTGAGTCATTTTAGGGGTGAAAATAGAGCATTTAATGACTTATATAGCCCATGGGGGAAGGTGACACATGGGAGAAGGCCATGGAACATCTATTCATCTTCATCACACTCATATTAGTTATTTAAACTCATTTCAAGTACTAAAAAGGGACCAAAACTATTTTGATCATTTCTTTCCCTTCTCGACATACAGAAGTGATCAATAGGTTCATGCTTGGTATGGTAATTAGAAGAGGGTCCAAGTCAAATTAATTTTTAAGGTGGTATTAAACTAATATAAATTAATTTTCATAAAAATAGTGATAGGATTGGTCAACCATGATTTATGAACCATCCTTTACAAGATGATTGTGTTTTTATGCTCACTATTTCCTGAACCCTATAGGTTTTGCTCTATTTTGAAAAAATCTATACAATCTAGTTGGTGATGTTGACTCCAGAGGATGTTGGATATATTATTATATTATTATCATGCTTGGTTCCATATTTCATGGTTTTTTATGGACAAGTTGTCTCATGTTTTTGGAAAGTGCCATCATGTGAGGTCTCAGTCAAAATTTTCCACTTGTAAAAGGTTGAACTCCCTATAGGGGATTTCATGTGAATAATATATGGTGTTTTACATGTATCTATGTCATATTTATCACATATATTCATATTTAGTTTCATAACACCATGATTTGATCAAGATTTCAGTCTTGTCATGTTCACAGTCAACTCTTTGCCCATTTTTCACTTGTTACCATGTTAAATCACATATGTAGAACCTGTTTAATGCACTCATGGAAGTGTAGTGAGGGTATCCAAATTTTGAAAATGTATTATGAGAATTGATAAAAAAAATTAATAATCTTCAAATAGTTAGTAGAGGTATGGTATAGTCATATATAACACTTTCATACAATCTACCCTTGGGATGGTCACCTATAGGTGCCCTCATAGACACCAATCATGTTGAAAAGAGTGTTTTATATTAATAAGGTATTTGAATTATGAGGAGTAAATTTTGAGGTATCAGGATGAATCTATATTCCATTGAAGGTTGAAGCAATACACATTGTTCATACTTGTAAATATTACTTGCATAATGAAATGAACACCTATAGGTGGCCTAGTAGAGGGCTATTATGTCATAATAAAGTGTTGAAACATGAGTTGGAACTATTATTAGGATCCCAATATGATTAAGAGACATTATCATGCATGTTTTAAGTGTTAAATGAATAAATGGATTTATGGACTACCTTCTAGGATCAAATAATTATGTTTAGGGCCTTTGTCCCTAAAAATGCAAAATAGAATTCCTTGGTGTTTTGTTGACATTTTACAACATGGGTATAAGTAATTTTGATTCATCATAATGAATTTATTTTGAATTTACCATATATTACAAGTCCTTAAAAAAAATTTAGGGATAGATGATAAATGGAGGTTAGTTATTGAGAAGCCTAAAATTGCATATTTATGCACTAATTTTAGTTAGTGTCATCTATATGTCTGAGTCCTAAAGAGTAATTTTTTCACCTAAAGTTACAAATTAGGCCTTGACACCATAGTGGAATTTTTATAAATGATTTAAATTAGTAATTTTGACCTAATATATCATCAAATGGGTTCATAGGGTGTGTTTTACACCCCCATATATACCTATAAGTGTCTCTTCCTCTGAAAATGTGCACCTACAATAGGGGTTAAACTCCTACACAGTCCATGATGGAGGCTTAAGAATGGGAATTTTAAGTTTGTATTATGGAATAAGTTATAAATTTTCCATATAATCAAAATTTATACGAAGTATCTTCCAAGAAATATCTTCATAAATAGGGTTTTCCTCATTCAAACACAATTGATTGTGTATGACTATGTTGGCAGAGAGTAAGAAGGTTAGGTTTCTTGAGGTTGAATTTGTATAAACATGAATACATAGGTCTAAATCATTGATAATTTAACTCAAATATTTATGTAAGTTATTTATTCACTAATATCAAATCCCAACTAAGCACACATGTACCTATAGGAACCATTTTTGGGTTCAAAATGAGAAACACAATCAAATCTATTGACCAGTTAGATAGGGTGAAAATTGGAGGGGGTTTAGCAAGGGTTATAATGAGAAAATTATTATAATAGGTTTTAAAATTTAATTGAAATATCATGAGGTTATCAAATAAAATTATTAGAGTGTAAAAACCCTCTCTAAAGGAAATACATAGTCAGTCTATGATTGTCATACACACAGTCTACCATTTCCAAGTCTGTCTTAGGTTTTTATGCTTTTGGGAGGTCAAATGGAATGATAAAAGTAATATTTTTTATACATATAATAATTATGTGTTGGATAAACCCATCTAACATTTTTTTTCTAAACAAACAAGGGAAGTTCCCTCTATTTTGTCTCAGATAGAGGGTACTTCCCTTAAATGCAAACTATCAGTTTTAGGGAAGGAGGGTGATAAGGTGAGGTAAGGATTTAATTGAACATTAAAATAATATGTGATAGGTTTAATTAAAACTAATAAAACATGGTAAATTAAGTAAATAATATGTAATTTTAAAAAGGATTTCTAAACCCTCAAGGCTACAATTAGGACCTCTGGGCAGGGTTTAGGCCTAAATTTCAAATGAAAGTTCAAATTCAATTTTAGCACGAGATTGGAATTAAAAAATATTGAATAATGTGTATAGGGTAATATCAGATAATTATGAGCTATTTTAATGTAGGGAAGTCACAAGGAAGTCATCTTTTGGATCAAAGATAACTCAAACCTATGTAAAGTGGAAGAACAAGCTCGATAGGCCAAGTTAAAGTGCTCACATCTCCCTTGAGGATATGCATGGGAATATAAGAAGTTTGGAGAAGTTTATGAAGATATTTAACTCTTCTATAGTGGGATTTTTTGGTAGTTCTAATGTCTAACCTTTATTAACAATGCTTAAGAGGGTAAAATAGGCTTAAACCCTTGTAAACCCTGGTTATTGACCCAATGGAGGAAATGGAGATGGGAAGCTAATATAATGTACTATTTTGAGCATGAAATTGCTTGGAAATTGTATACAACTCTTTCATTATCCTTCCCATACTTTTGAGTTGTATGGAACTATATGGATGGAGTATAAAACAAGGTATTTTTTATTGTTTTGTATGTTTTTTAGGTTACAAGAGTTTTCAAGAGATGACAATCACATGGAGAATAATATTAATACTTAATATTACTCCCAATGTCAATTTAATGCCTTAAAACAACTCCTAAATGTCTCAACTAGCTACTTCATCTTAGCCAATCAAAACTAACATAGTGACTAAGCTAGTCAGAAGGGTGGAAAACTTCAAATAAGTTGATTTTAAGTTATGCCTAAGGATTATAAGGACATGGAGGGTATTTCCAATTATAATACACTCCCTCCCATAAATATTCATGGAAAACTTATGCCTTTTTGGAGGCCAAGTGTGAAGGGTGTATGAAAGAGGAGTTATTTTGACTGTAGATGGTGATAGCTCATTTTGGGAAGGTTACAGATGACTGAGACTATAAATAATGCATGGAGAAGCATGTATAAAATAATTTAAATTCATTAAAATAATATCCATAATTATTTTTTGGATGTTAAAATAGGGCTAAATCATGAAGGTATATTTTTGAGCCACAATGAGAACTTCTACACCACATTTTATGAATCTCATGACTTAGAGTGACACTTATGCTTCTAAACCTTACATGGTTCATTTAAAATATTCTTATCATTCATGTATAACTATTTTAATCAGTTTTATAAGTTTCCTTATGACCTTTTGACTTCTCTCTTCTCCTCACTCTTTCAAATTCTATAAGAGCTGCCATTTTAGCCTTTGTAATCTAATACCACACCATGTATGGCAAATCCCTACTATTTTTGACATTATAATTTCCTTAGACAATAATTTAAATCTAATTTTAGTTCATATATCATATTTTAAAGTGTGTTAAGATATGTATAGTTAATAGTTAATATATATTCATTTATCCTTTCTTTCTCTCAATCCTTTCATGTATGATGCAAGTGATTCCATGCTTATCAGGTCATATGAAGTGTTGTTAAGTGTATGGATATATTCTTAAGTGTAAAATGAATCATTATAATCTTTAACTAATCTATGTTTTCACTTACTTTGGATAGTCTCCATATATTTCACCTTCATATTGAAATACCGAGGTTAGTGCATTCTAGGACTCTTAGACTAGTGTTGTATGCCTTGTCTCTTTGTGATAGAGTATGATAGTCTTATGGTAAAAATATTGGTGCATCACCGTCAAGAATAGGTTTCATTTCATGAAAAATCTAACCATTTTCCTCATAAATAATTAGTTAGTATAGGTGAAAGCATTTCAAAACACATTAAGGGAGCTAGCCCTTAATTCTAGAGATTCATCTCACCAAATTGATTACCCACAGCAAGTGAGATGTTTCTATTATGCCACTTGGATGAGGAGAGATGAAACATCTCATCAAAGGGTTTAAATCCAAGTTATAATAGTAACAAATGCTAAATGAAAGCACAACAAAAACATAAAAGATAATAAATATTTTACCTTCTTTGAGAACTCCAAATATATTTATTGAGTGTCTTTCTTTACTTGTGCATCAAGAAGTCTTTGGAAATGAATCTTATTTGGCTCCTTCTCTCCTTGGCACCATGGCTTTTGATGTGGTTTGGCTTAATATTTTGGCATTGTAACCTTGCTTTCTAGGCATTTAGGCATTATAATACTACTCTTATCAAATATTTGAAGTAATTTGTGCATAATAAATTTACACCAAAATACCTTATGGATTTAATGGGCAAGGCTTTGTATTTATAGATTTAAGAATTAACTCTCACCTAAGGTGAGTTAGGGTGGAGTTTAGGTTCAAAATGGGTTCAAACTAAACCTATGTGAGTCAAATATAACCCCAATAGAGTAAATAGTTCTCAATTAATTATGATTTTCAATTACTAGGCATGGCTCTCAAAAATAGATATTTTAGGATATTTTCAAAGAGATTGACAACTCATAAAGGCAATGATGAAAGTCTAGGATATTTTAAATTTTTGAATTTACTTTTTTGGATATTCATTAATTTTAAATGGATAATTAAACTAGGTGTTTAATCCTATTTAACTTGTTAATTAATTTTGATTAGCCTTTTATCATTTCCAAGATTTGATTTAAGTGTGCAAGTGCCCCACTTGTTGATGCATATTTTATGCACACCAATTTGTAACGAGGTAGCCTCTAATGTTTTAGGATAAAATGGAGGTAAACTTCACTCTAGTGCATGATTTTCAGGTATGTGGTTAAATAATGAGATGATGGAATAGAAAATAGAGCATACAGGTTGTTAACCAAGACTATGTATGGATGAATGGTATCTAAAAGAAAGTCACAACTAGGTGAGTTGGCAGATGGGTGGATACTAATTTAAAGTGGGTAGATATCATAAATAAACTCCAAAAGATGGAAAGGATAGAGCATAAAATAAGGTCTTTATGACTTCACAATTTACCTTTTATGTTGGATTCTTCATGGATAAGTGTTTTCAAAATGGATGTTTGTTATTAGTATATACTTCATACATGTATACAAGCACAGTCAAGTAGTTTGGGATAGTTGATATAGGAAACTCAAATGTCTCAGTCAAAGGTTTCTCATTTTGGGGTAATTATTGCACACCCATAATCAAAATATTATGACTCAAATATGGGAGGTAGCTATGACACACACATAGAATACTATATCATAGAAAACACCTCTACACACTTATAAACATGAGATAGTTAACCTACTTACATCTAATCAATAATCATTGATAACTCTTCAATATCCATTACACATAAAAAATCATCATATTAATTATAACAAAAGTAATTATCCATAGCTACTACACACTTATAATTACTTAATCAAATAACCAAAAATATAAAACCTGATTACACAAAATTTGGAAAGAAAATGAACCAACACATGTCTGACAATCAAATTTGACATCTTCTTATATTGATTTTTTTTACCCTTGAAAATGAGGGTTTTAGATGTAAATATAGACTTGGAGAGGGGTATCCTCATCCTCCAAGTGCATGTAAACTTGTAATTACATGGAATAATTACAACCTCAACTGCAATTCTAGTTTCAAAATTGAATGTATACATATTCATAGTTAACTTACAATTGTCAAAAATAAAGTTATCCTTTACAATGTGATGCAACATGTCCATGCTTACAAATAATTTAGACAACTTTCAAATTCAAGTTCTAACAAAAGAAGACTATGAGTACAATATTAATGACCTTATATTAATGTGCACAAAATTATCCTTTGAACTAAGGTTAGATAGACATTTCCATGGATGAATTTATTATTGGAGTTGTTGTATAAACTAGTATTGAACTGGATGTTATATCTTTAGTCTTCCTCTTCGCTTCCAACTCAAGATAATACTTATGTCCTACATCATGTTGTTTTTTGATAATCTCCAAGCTGAGTAATGAGGGTATATGCACCCTTTTTACCTACTTGAGGATATTTTCATGCTCCACCTTTTTTTTTATAAGTTAATCTTGAAAATATCTAATTTCATCACCTTATTTCTAGCAAAACTCATCTCAGTTTCAATTTTTTCAAGTGCTAATCCTTGAAGGCTCTATTTGAAATTATTATATTCCTAATGAAGGAGTTGATGAAAATTGATCCTACTAATAAGTTGTTAGTAGTGTCCCTTGCCTTTGATAGATTTAATTCTTCTAGGATTTGCAAAATGAGAGCTTCATATTCCTAATACTTAGGCATTACTTCCCCAGTTGTTGTGATCCACTCTCTAGACTCATGAGTTATAATTATCACCAATTTGAGTGTGTTTGAAGCCTCCAATGGTGTCATAAAATCAAGATGGATATATGCCTTATTGGTAGTATAAAGATTCAATAACTTCAATTTATTATCATCTTGTTTCAAAGAGTTAAATAATTTATGAGTCTCTGTTATGTGGGGAACTACTTCTACCCTCATTGCATTAATTGATTCAAAAGAATTGTATAACTTTGATTCAACCTACTAAACTTAGATCTTGGTTCCCTAAGGGATATGGACTATTTTTTGTTTCTCATTTATTTGTTCTAATTCCTATTCAAGCTCTTTCCTACCCATTTTAGTCCCCTCGTGCAATGTTATCATAGCATCCTTATGAGTTTTAACAAGGGACTTAAAGTCTTCTATATATAGGTACTACCCCAACTTCCTATTCTTCATTTTGGCCAATTTAAATACTTATTTTCTTTATTCAATAATGATTTCCCTTCTTGTTTCATCTCCACTTTCCTCTTCCTAACCGTTTGGATGTTTCTTGAGGGTTTATCAAACATAGAGCTTATAGATGGCATCTCTATGATTTTGAGATTTGATTTCTAAGAAGCCTTTGATCTAAGATTAGTTTCCTATAGAGGGATGACTAGTTGCATTGGATTTATTGGTTGTGTGTCCTTAGCTTTAACCTCAACTAATTGATATCCTAATTCTTTCTCCAAAGATATTTTGAGTACTAAGTCAAGAAGGGAGGTCCATATGATTTTATACCAATCCACACATCCATATTAGGGTATTTGGTGGATTATATATACCTATTTTCCCCTTTTAGCCTTCCCTAAGGATGTTATAGTAGTATTTTGAGAAGATTTAGTGGATTGTATATACCTATTTTCCCATTTTATCCTTCCCTAAGGATGTTACAGTAGTATTTTAGGAGCTTATTAACTCTATTTCAACCTTCTTAGAAGCCCTCCTTTTGGTTTTAGTTTTGATTGAGGATGTCTTAGAGGGGATTTTAGTAGTGGTCACAACAATAGTTATAGATGGCATTATTGGGGAAATAGAAACAACATGGGTAAAGGTAACATCCTCTATCTTTGGAGTGACCATAGGTTTTTGTAAGATATCATTGAGGAGAACTGAATAAAATGAACTTATTGAAGAAAGGGGAATTGAATTAAATAAAATTTGGGAATAAAGGACTAAGTCTGAGCCTTCTTACTTTATTGGTCATCTTTCATTGGTGTTTTCCCTTTGTCATTTGTAGTGCTTAGTGCCTTTTCTCTTTCTAATTCTTCTTCTTCCTCCATTTCTTGTTTTGTTGGTGTTGGTTATTGAACTAAAGATGTGTCTACTTATGGTTCATCAATGATTAGATTCTCTATGAGGGGAGGAGCCTTTGGCTTATTCTTATAGAAAATTGTGGCCTTTTTAGCTGGGAAGGAGGCTTGTTGAATTGAGGCAATAATAACCTCTTTACATGTAGATTTATGTAGTGGTAGTGTAATTGGGTAATCTTGGCCTTATAAATCAAGGGAGTCCAAATAAATTAGATCCTCTTGAGCCCTTTAATGCTTAGCTTTAGTCACACTAGGCTCCATCTTAATAGCCTTCAATACTTGGGGAGATTCTTGAGAAGGATCTCCTTATTCTTTTATTGATTGTAGGGTTATATTGACCTAGAAGTATGAAGTAGTCCATCCTACAGGGGTTATAAGCCTTGTATTCTTCTCTTGAATCAAAATTGAAGGTTCTCCTTGAATTTTATTCAAATATTCTTCTTTTAAACCCATAAGTTGTGACCTTTCCATGACTTGGGCATCATCTGTTACATTTAAGAACAAAAAATCATGGTCATAGGGAATGTGCTCGTATAGAACACCAAATCCCTAGATATGTTTTTGAATCCAACTATGAGGGTCCCAATCTCTATAAGGAAGGGTGTCCAATTAATAATATTTCCTTTTATTACCCACATCCCTAAGATGTTTTCTCATTGTATATCACATTCAACCTATTATCATATAGGACCCGTAGAAAGTGTTTTCTTATTTTTTATCAAATCTTCTTCTACACTCCACCAAAGTTGGAGTGTAATATCTTACTTTGTGAGCTTATCAAGCACATACTTTGGGAGGCACAGGGGGTTGACCTTGTTATAAATGACCATAATTAATATATAATTTGGGCATAGCTAATATTCACCCCAAGGTGTCAATTTATCTTGTATAATCTTAGATATCCTAGGTAATAGGGCCTCATGGATAGCCTACCATACCCGAGGATATATGTCCTCTACAATATATGTGATATGCTTGATGTATGCATATATATACATGAGTGAATATTAATCATAGATTTGATTCTTTATGTAGTTATTAGGTGGGCTCCAAAGCTCCTATAATCCCTATACATAGTTCCCATTACTATGTCGATAAGGTATGACATCATATAAAAATGGCCTGCTAAATTTAACCTTCTAATTTTATGTAGAACTTGCTCCCTTAGTTTAAAGTTGATAATCTCCCTAGGGAAAAAGTCATGTTGGAAGTAATTAACATATATATAAGAGGTACCTAATCTAGGTGTATAAAATGGATACT
Source organism: Torreya grandis (assembly GCA_037957365.1). Lineage (NCBI taxonomy): Eukaryota > Viridiplantae > Streptophyta > Pinopsida > Cupressales > Taxaceae > Torreya > Torreya grandis. Next base: position 2,064,558 of record JARHVA010001064.1, on the reverse strand, counting down.
TTGCATGCCATATAATCTATTCAAAAGGGTCATCTCAATTTGGACCCCCATTCTAAATTTGCTAATAGGTATGAGGTATTTTCCCTTGAAGACCATAGACTCTTAGGAAGAATCCATGTAATCAAAGTTGTTTCAATTAAACTATTATTATTCCATGTTACCACCATATGCATGCCAAATATGGCATATAGAATTGGCAAAGATAAATACCTTTAGAAATTATTGCCTGAGATGCAAGCCATGACCATCTTATGATCTATGTGATGTAATAAGACATCATTTATCACCTTGCTTATAAAAAACAAGTCTCATAATAGGTTAATACATGGCATGACATTGATTTTGGATGCTAAAAATTGTAATTCTTGTCTCTTGAGAGATATTAGGTCTATCATTAATTAGTGTTGTGTTGGTGATAGATCTCCTTCATGAAAAAATGCATCAACCTCATCAATGGCATCAAATAGGTTTGAATAGTTGGCATAACTATCATTAAATATTTTAGCATCAAAAATAGTGTCTATATACTCTATATAATCCTTAATTTAAAATTGCTATGGTGGAAGTACTCCTCTGAAAACTCGAGATGATGAATCCATTGCAATTTGAATAGTTTGCTCAAAGTTAGTTTCCTAGACATTGAAAACTCTTTTCTATTTTTGGCATCTTTGTAGTTAATGCACAAGTGGGTAGGGATTTATTCATAGAGTAACAATTGAGCTTTGAAATTATTTTTGATCAATGAACATGTCAATAACCATAACTCATTGATATAGCTTTTGCATTCATTTCTAGTTCGTGCACTTTTAATGCCAACCATTCATATATTTTATTTACTTACATAATTCAAACCTTGTTAGTTTATTTGACAAGGAAGACACATATTTTTAACAAGTGTCATGAAGTAGTTTTGATTTGATAGCTAAGTTTAATGGGTTTTCATCATTTGAGAGTCGAGTTTCATGTTGGGACCAAGTCAACAATTTTCATGAATCGAAGGCTTCAAACACAAACCCTAAAAAAAATGTCCAAAGACCAAATCCTTTGAAATAATGTCTGAATAAAATGTCTAAACAAAACCTCTAAATAAAAAAAAGTGATGAATAATGTCTTGAATAAATTTTCTAACAACCAAATTTTTTTAAAAAAGAATTTTGAGTAGAACTAGTTGTGAATAAGGTAAATTGTAGACATAATTTCTGAACAAAAACCCCAATAAACAAGTCCTAGAAAAAATCTCTAAACAAAAAATCCAATGAAGACTATCCTAAATAAAATATTCTAAATAGTTTCTTTGATAAACAAAAATCTCAAATAGACATTTTGAACAAATATATCTGAATAGTTTCTCTAAACTTAAGTATCAAATAAAATGTCTGACAACCAAATTTTAAACTTAAGAATTTTTGAAAATTTGAACTTGTGATAAGTAAAAAAACTTGCATTAAGCACAAAAATCCTAAAAGACATTAATAAGTTAGTCCAAAATTAAAATTATCATTGTTTATACTTCTGAGTGTTGAGATTATTGAGTAATCTGATAAAAATTCTATAAAACAAAGAGGAAAAATTAATGAATAGGGGAAAATCAAAATAAAAGTGGGTCCCCATTTATTTAAAAGAAAAAAGGGGAATGTTGGGTACAATAAATGGTGACTTACAGGGGACATACTTTCCAATATTTGATAACTCATAACTTTGGTTAACAATTTCAAATCAAACATGAACCATGCCACAGAAAAAAAAATTGAATCAAAGATATGAAAGAGACTCCCAACTACATCATAAAACATACTTGCCTTTACATCCATGGATCTGTGTGTGCTAAAGTGACTTTATTTAACCTTTATTGTGAGGATATTTACAAATACTTGGAGTAGTTATAGGTTTTGATCTGGTTCTTTTAAAGCTCATTAAATCAGTGGATCTCAAGAATTGCTCTAGTACTATCCAAGCATTTATATCCTTGACAAAGATACCTTTAGGTTTCTTCTCTCCTCTTCCTTCATTTTTTAAGCATGATGAATGGTACATTGACCTTATTTCATCATGTGAGACTTTGATGCCCTTTTGATTTTCTTTGGGCTTGATTGATCGCTCCTTTTTTTGAACACATTGGTTATTTTATTTTTGTATATATATGAATGAAAGAAGGAGAACCAAAACCACTATGATTTGGTATAGTTATAAAATAAATTATTTACCAAAACATCCATTTAAACTACATCTGCACCAGTGATTATCACCTATAAACAATTATTAGTATGAATAGTGTGCTTGGTCTAATGGAGTGATAAAAATTTCTAAATTTGTATGGAGTATTTGAGAGCAACGTTCACACACCTAGTAGAAATATTTAATTTTGATACAACCTTGAATAATTGTCACTACATACCTAAATCCTAAAGACCTCAGAGATAGAAGTATAACATGTTTATGAAAATACCCTGAATTATAAGTCCCCTTGTAGTTTCTCTTTCCCATATATCAATTTAATCATGAATAGGATTCCAATGAGTAGGATTTTAGTTCAATCGTGTTAGGATGAACTAATTATATTGTCATAGAAAAATAATAAAATGTCTAACCTAAAAAGTAAGAAAACTAATAAACTAGAAAGCAAGAAAACTAAACTAAAAAGAAGGAAAACTAAAGTAGAAAGTAGGAAAACATCTAAACTAGAAAGCAGGAAAACTAAACTAGAAAGCAAAAAAACTAAACTACTACAACCTCTACCATGATTTTTTCATCTCTTGAGGGTAGCTTCAGATAGTATAACCATGAAGTAATGTCTCAAAAACTACCCATTGACTAGATATGTAAGTTCATCAGCTTGAAGGTCCTTTAAAAAAACACATTTTTTCCCACAATATTTGAAATATGGTATGGTCCAATATATAGTGGGGAAAATTTATCATGTTTCCCTTTCTTTTCAAGGGATTTATCCCATAGAAGCACTAGATCAAATATCCTAAAATCTTTGAATTTTTCCCTTTTGTAGAACCATATTTTGACTACATCTTGATGTTTACTAAAAGTATATAGGGCCTCAGTCCTTGAGTCTTCCATTTCTATTATATCTAATAATTAAGATTCTACTTTGTCATTTGGTTCCATATATTATTTCATGAATTGATAGGTCAACAACGGAAACATGATTGTAAATAATAGCCATTGTACATACACTAGAACATAGAGTGAGGCCTTGAGGGCCTGTTTATATCTTGTTTAGTCTTCCCACAAAGCATACTTAAGTAGACTATGCCAGTCTCTAGGCTTATCCCCGGTCAATTTATTAACACATATATCAGGTTCTTATTCATTGCTTTGGCCAATCCATTTACTTAAGGATAGTGGTTATAAGATGACTTGATGGTGACATGATTATCATGAACCCATTCAGTGAATTTAGATGATATGAACTTTGGCCCATTATCACAAACTAGAGAGATGGGAGTGTTAAATCTAGTTGTGATGTGTTCTAATAAGTGAATCACATCTTATGCTATGGAATTATTGGTAGCCACTACCTCAGTCTATCAGGTGAAATATTCTATGGTAATGAGTACAAACTTATGACCTATTGAATATTTTTGGTTAATAATGCCAATGAATTCTAACCCCCACTTGGAAAATAGACTTCCCTCAACAAGTTTCAAGAGCATTGCTACATGTACTTATCTTTTTACTAAATCTTGGCATTCATGACATGTCCTTACATGGACATGGGCATCTTTGAAGACTATTATCTAGTAATAGCCCATTCTTAGGATTTTGTGAGCTATGGTGTTTTTAGATGGATGACCACTACCTATCTTTTGGTGTAGGTTTTTTAGAATCTCTTGAGGCTCTTCTATTGATACACATATAAGGTAGATGTCTTCATAATTTATCCTATATAAAAATCATTTTTGAATCATGTAGTGAGCATATTTGAGCCTCAAATCTCTACTATATTCTTGATTGAGTTATGGGGGATAAGTACCTATAAGTAAATATTCAATTATGCTAGTATACCATTCCCCTCTATACACCTGGGTTTCAAAAACCTCTTCAATAGTAATGCATGGGTCAGGTTCAATTATGAGTTAGATGATGCCCTAACCCCAAATTATTTTATAAGGCTTGATTTCTATATTAAATACTTGTAACTTTTCCATTCATTTGCCTTTGCATTCTCCCAATTTATTATGTGATAAGGTAATATTGATGGTAGGGTCAGGTATGATAGTGATAGTCTTATTTATTAGGATGTAATGGTAGAATTTCTTCACTACTTTTATAAGAGTGAATGTTTACTTATCGATCATGGAATAACTAAGTTATGAATCCTTCAAATTCATGCTCATGAATGTAATGGGGTGCTCAGTCTCATTTTTATTTTGAATTATTACATCAATAATTGTATGTTCTAAATTAAATTAGTATAATTATAAGTCCTTTGTGAAATCTAGACTAATCAATACTAGGGCCTGAGATATAACATCTTTGATGTCTTGAAAAGACTTTTATGCCTCAACTATCCATTCCAGTTTGGCATCCTATTTGAGGATTGCATTCAAGGGTCTTAAAAAAATTTCAAATATTGAGATGAATTTTCTTCCAAAATTTATTTTCCCAAAGAATGGCTTGAGATCCAACTTGTTGTTTGGTAGAAAAATCTTTGAAATCCCCTAGATTCTATCTATATTGATGATGATCCCTTATTTGGTAATGATATGTCCCAAAATCTTACCCTCAGTAACTCTAAATATGATTTTCTTTGGGTTTAACAAGATGCCAAACCTTCATCATCTTTTGAAGATTCACTATAGATGGACTACATGATCCTTCATGTTCTTAGAGAAAATATTGAGGTCATCCATATATATGTTTATACATTTACTTATTAATCCTTTAAATGCGTGATCCATTGCTCGTTGAATGATGGATCCTATGTTAATTAGGCCAAAATTCATCCTCTTATATGCATAGGTACCCCACTTTGTGGTAAATTCAATTTTCATTCTATCTTCTATGATCAATGAATCTCAGAAGGGTGGTTAGATCATATGTTAGCTTCACACTAATATCAACTCAAAATGAAATCAATAACACACTAACATTCATAACACTACCTTGCCTAGATCAAATGGAGGAGCATGGTGAAGAAACACAAATGAATAAATCATAACTTAAAATGGAAAGAAACTTACACAATTCCTTACTAATTCTTTGAATACTGCAAGAGGCTTCTTTATTCGGCTTGCTCAGATTATGCTCAAAAGGTCTTAATCAATCAAGATTGGCTATCTTCATCTCCTCTTGGCATCATGCTTATGGTTTTAGCTTGGCTTTTGATATGGCTTGAAATGGCTTGGAATTTTGGCATTATAACTCTATGCATTTTGCTTCATGCCCTAAATACTACATTATAGCTCTACTATGTTCAAATCTCTCTAAATGAAGAGCTCTAGGCTTATATTTATAGGTTTTGAAATCAACTTGGAATGAGTTAAATCCTAACCTAGGTTTACTTAATTAACCTTGATAGATTTAAAAGGTGTCCAAACCTCATGATTAGAATGGAATAAGCATGCTTTGGACAACTCACAAAAGCTAATGATTAATTCTTAGGATATTTATTGATTTTTTAATTTCCCTTTTGATAATTCATTTAATTTTTCAAGGATGAATTCAATTAGGATTTGATTGGGATGTGCAAGTTAATTATTTTTAGGCTTTTGGACATTTCTAATATTTGAATTAAATGATGTGTGAATTTGTCTCATTTAATTGATTTTTAGGCTAAATTGATTTAATTACTTATTATGAATGCAAAGTCGAGATGTTTATAAATTCTTAGGCTAGATGTTTAATGGTTGGTAAGAATTATTCTTAATTTGAGTATGAAGCTATTGGTGGCCACTTTTAGGTGTCTATAATTTGCCCTTGTTTATGAAGGCATTATAAGTTGTAAGTACAGTAACATATTCTCAAAGAAAATTATTATGTGTGCTTATGACTTTAATGGTAATGGATGAACTGTAGGGTTCTCCCTCAAGGGAGTAGTTGACAAAAGGGGATTGGCAAATGGTCCCTTGAAAGAAGGAAATGAGTGTACCAAATAAAATAAAATGATGGGGTGACAACACAATGATTTTATCAAAGGTAGATAAAATCACTGAAAATGTAAGTGGGTCAATGTACAATGGTTTACCCAAAGGTAGTTATAATCATTGTATGATGATAGTGTCAAACATGGTATGATAACATAATGATTTTCTCAAAGGAAGTTATAATCATTGATAATATGGAGTTGACCTAGTTAGGATAGAAAACTAGGATATAAACATGCCCCAAGTGGGTAGAGGAAAGTGAATGATTTACCCAAAGGAGGTTATGATCATTAACCCTAAAATTGGTGACAACACAATGATTTTTCCAAAGGTGGTTAGAATCATTGAGAATAAAGGTGGGATGGTGTGCAATGTTTTACACATAGTAGGTGGCTATAATTATTGGACCTTAATTATGGTAAATAATATAGATGATTGATGATTGAAAATATGATGATGGTAAGTTTATGTAGAGTAATTTCCTACTCTACGTTGTATTTATTTTATTTTTTGATTCGAGTGCTGCAATTTTGGTTCCTACGTATCCTTGGACGTCACAGCATAATTTTGAAGTAAGAGGCTGGTTCATTTTGCCTAAGTATTGAAGTGTAGCGGAAGCTACCAAGTGTCACCCTTCGAGCACGAGTCTTTTTCCCCTTCTTGTTTTGTTTGTCTCATTTTGCCCAAGTATCGAATTCAAGTGAAAGTTGCCATGTGTCAATTTTTGGGAGACAAAGATGGATAGCTTGCATCCTCCAAATACCCTTTTGTAACTTTTGGGAAGGCCATGGAATGTGACACATACCTAATAATGGCTAAGTGGAACACACCACATGTCAATGTCTGAGTCTCATAGAGGCACCTGTGTTTCATTCTAACTTTTGACAAAGACTTTCAATGGACCAAGTAGCATAGAGAGTAGAAAGCACCAGGTGGCAGTTGTGAAGACCCTAAATGACCTTTTTGAAGAAGGCAGTGGAAGATGCCACATTCCCCAGATAGAGAAGCAAAAGATGCCATGTATCTTCCTAAGAGTAGCGGAGATCGCCACGTGTCAATTTCTTAGAGACCATCTTTGAGCCTAATTGCCAAATAAATATTGTGGTGGGTTCTCGAACATTATTGCAAAGGACTGAGGAAGCGCTGAGTGTCAACAAGTGAAGACTGCCACGTGCATCCATCCTTTCCTAAAAGTTGCCCAAGTAAAGAATTCATAAGTTTTGTTTGATAAAGCTGCAAAGTATCGAGGAAGCAAGCTGTGACAGGTGTCAAAGGTAGAGTGTTCCTGAGTAGAATATATGGAAAGCAGAAGTAGCCAAGTGTCATCCTCTAGTGCCTTCTAGACAATAGGAGGGAAAATTCATAAATTGACTAAGTGTCCTTTTCTGTTTCAAAGTGCCCGTCTACTTGTTATAGTGAAAATGGGGGGAAATTTAGTGAGAGTTACTCTGGGTAGATAGAATAGTGCATCAGGTAGATTTTTGGGGCTTACAAGCATTGAAGATGTCATCCATTTGTCCCCTAATAGCAGAGGCAAAGTAGACAATTGAGCGGCCAAGCAGATGATGGAACAAAGAATTTTTGATGCGAAGAGAGGCACTAGACATGGATTGTCATGGCATAGTCAGGGCAGTTCCTGATAAGACCAGGATGCATCCAAGGCATTGAATGCACTATCTATTTTATCCCCTATGAGTGAAGGATGGAGTGGAATTACATAGGAAAGAAAGTGATCGAAGGAGACATCCAAAGCTATATAAGCAAGATTGTAAAATCAAAAAGTGGGGGGAAATTCTCATAGTTTTAGACTTTTAGAGTTTTTGACCAATAATATCATTTGCTTTTGTTACATTTTCTTGAGTTGAAAGGTTTATATGATTGTGTGTGTTTTTACATCTTTTGTATGACTGGAAGATTCAATAAGAAAATTGAACACTATGCCCTTGATGTTATCTGTGTCATTTGCAAAGTAGTCTATGTTGTAGATTTTCTAGTGTTGTGATTGGAAATGTTATTTGCTTCTATCCCATTTTCTAGAGTCTGAAGTTATACATAACTGTGCGTGACTTCTGCACCTCTAATGTGATTAGAATATTCTATTAAGAAGACTGAACATTATGCCTTTGTTGACAATTCTTGTATCTCAGCAAAAGACTTCCCTATTGTGAGCCTTTGTTTCTATGATTTCAATCTTTTACATTGATCATGCACTTGTCTACTCTTAAATGTAATAGTATCATATAATAGTCTCACTATGCTTAGGTTAGGATTAGGATTACACTCCGGTGCATCACCATAGTTAGGTTTCAGTTCTTGCATTTATGTTTTTGTTTAATCTCCTATCCCTTTTCCCCAACACCCAATACAAAAGAAGAGACCAGCTTCTCTAAAATATGGAGGTTGTTTCAAGCCGCATTGTCCCACAACTTGAAACTTCCCATTGTTGATTGATTAAGATCAAGCACAATTTTCATCATCAACAGTTTTTGGCACACCCAATGGGATAGATCTTTCAAGGAGTTAAAGAAATTTTGGTGTATTCTTCAGCCAATTAACCTTTAGAGGTTTTCATCAACACCAACAATGACTCTGAGTCATCAGTCAATCAAGCAATATCATCAAGAAATCCCTTTTGGTATGTATAACTCTATTACTCATAGCTATGAGTCCTATTCTCTTTATATATTTAATCAAGATCGAGTTCCTCCTAAAACATCTCCAAGTAATGGGGAGCCCATGGCCACGAGTTATACCAGTTTTATGCCTAGTCTAATCTCAATTTCACCTTCAAGAAAGCATTACTGGGATTTTAAAAAGATGTGTTAGAGCTTGACAGCAAAAGGGAATATGGCCAAGAAATTCCTTGTCATGTCATCTATCAAGTGAGGGAAGTAATAGACTTGATCAAAAGTGAGTGGGATCCCATTGAAAGGGCAAATTGGCAAGAACTTACATATGAAATGTTGGATGTGTGTGGATTGATTGCATTTCTAGAAGAAAGGCTAAGCGTTCATGAGAACCAACCTTACCAAGTCTACCAAACTTCATATCCACCACCACAAATCCCATATCAAACATATGCCACCCCTGTTCATGAACAAGGTCAGACTTGTCAAGATCATTTCCCCAATAATGTAGAGTCTATGATAGCAGCAAGTCAAGAGGACCCCAAACTCTCACTTTCCCCTCAAGTCCCTTCCTCCCTTACTCAAGAAGCTTCTTATTTTCCATCATAGCCTTCTTCTTCATCCCCTTTTGAAGAGGAATATATATTGAAAGAGGCAATTGAGTATGCAGAAGAATTTGCTCAATTCATGGCTAGTCAAGAGGATTCCATAAGTACGGATAAGGAGGAAATCACCATAGATTCCCCTTTTGATGAGCAAGAGGATAAGCCACAAGATTTTTTCTTCACTTCAGATGAGGAGGAGATCATTTCTGACTTTTTCCTTACTTTGCAAGAAGATACAGAGGAACATGGATACTCCCTTGACTAAGTCATTGAGATAGATGACACTATCCTGCAAGAAGGCTATGGATTGGCCAAGTATGGAGAAGACAACATCAAGACTCAGCTGAGTATGTAGAAGGAATGCTAGTTTTTAGATTCATCCTTTCAAGAGGATGAAATCATCAAAGAGCATATTAATGCAATAAAGCTAGAATCTGAAGAGGATGAGCCAAAAGATAATGGATATCAAAAGGCATAGAGTGAAGAACCAATAGCCAATGATTTCTTGATGACACCCAACAACATGAAGAACCAGTATTTGATGGGCATTCAAGGACAAGAAGAGTTCATAGGTGTCAAATACATGTTTTGCTCAGACTCATTCGAGTGCAGGCAAATTCATGTGGCCAGTGCAGAGGACATCCCATCAAAGGTATACCCATTGCAATCACTACTATGGAAACACAAGTTGGCTTGTCATAAAGAAGACGTTGGAAAGTTCATTTTTGATCCCAGAGGAAAATAAGGATTTGTAATTAATGTAGTTAGGTAGTTTCTATTCTTGCATTACTTTGTTTTATTTTTTGCTTTCCCATTTTTCTTTTAAAATAAGCATTTTAAATTCAGAGTCAGCGTCTTAGAAGCTTTAAATTCTTTAAATTTTTCCACAATAAATGCTTCCCCAAATCTTTTGAAATCTCCAAGGTACCTTGTGCTGCATAATATGTCTACCTTGTTGTTTCCTGAAGATTGAGTAGGATTTGCTAACGATCACCTTAATTTAATGCTATTTGGGACTTGTAGGCCCATAAATATCCCTTAGCAAATTTTAAAGTTTAAAAACTCTCAAGCATTCCTACAAAAATATCTTGCTCATTGTGATTGTGGCACCTAGTGAAATTTGTTACAGAAAGTGTGTTTTTATCTTGTGAAAGGTTCATACCAAGTTATTATATAAGAGATTTAGAGATGGTGGGAACATCAAAAACACCCAGGAAGAGAAGAAGGGTGCAATTCCAATTAGACCCAAAAGAGGAAGAAGAGCCTTCACAGCACCCAGTGTAGAGCACTACAACTTCTCCTCAGGTAGGAATTACTCCCCCTCCTCCCTCTCAATCCATTCCTCACCCTGTCGGCGTGGTGCATCCACCCAGCCAAATGACACCTCCCACCACTGCTGCCATTCCCATTTCACAATTCACCTCATCCTTGATGCCTCAAGCCTTAATATTACCCTATTTCTCCCCCTCCATTCCCATAAAGATGCCCCTACAACTCACCCCTAGCCAGCCAATGGCTCTCCAATACAGCCTGCCACAAGGATTTCCCTTTGCAAGGGGACATATTACATCCCCTTCCACCTTCTAGATGTAGGCTGATGCCGCTAGGAAGGTAAGAGAATCCCAACTGGAGAAGAAGAGGATTAAGGAGAATAAAATGCCAGTTGTTCCACATTTAAGGTCACAATTTGACCCCATCCAATAGCAACTAACGGTGACCCATTTGTCACCCAACATTGCTAGGCCAAGCAAACAAATGCAGCCGGAAGACTACACCATAAACACAGTGGCCATTGACATGTCCCTATTCAGGCCTCAAGATAGAGTCGAGCTGCTACCCAAATCCACTTCTATAGTCACAGAAGATTACTTGAAGAAATCAAGGAGACTATAGAAGATGGAGGTTGATTTGGCCCAGGAGAAGGAAAACTATAATAGTTTAGCTGAACAAATAAACAGGAAAGACAACAAGATAGCTAGTCTATAGAAATAGTTGCAAGATACTATTTCCCTCTAGATTCAATGGGCAATTCAATCCCAAAATGATTTATTGAAGATAGAGCTTGCACTTGTAAAGGATGCAGCAACAGCTCTAAGACAAGAAAATGCAACATTGTAGGGAAGAGTTGAAGGACTCCAACTGCAAGTTACCCACTCATAGCAAGGGCTACTGGAAGAATAGAACAAGGCTGCAGCTTTCAAGCCCAGCTCCAGGCTGAGCAATAGAGGATAGCACAAATAGAAATTAAGCTAACCAATAGGCTAAGAGGTATCAGAGTAGTGCAACTAGTGAAGGAGCTCTATGAGTTAGCATGGGCAAGAATTTCTTTAGAGATTCTCTAGCTCAAGCCATTTTTCACCTTCCTACTCAATGCACAGCAACTGTGTGAAAGGGTGGAAAATTTAGTATAGAACACTATGGCCATGATCCCCAGAAGAGTCACAAAATCCCATTCATTATTGGAGAAGCTCTATGATACAAGGGATGCAACATTGGTAGCCACAGGAATCTCAGACAGAATGGCCATCACAAAATGGGTCAATGAGGAGCTCAGTCACAATGTCATGACCAAAAGTTGTAGAAGCTATCTCGATGTCATGAAAGAAGGCATCAGTGAGATGAGACACCACATTGAAGATTTCATGCAACTAGACCTACCTTCCCCATTTCTAGATGCAAAGATGGTCCTGATGGCTGATCAACTTCAACCATTGATGTTGGCTAAACAAAGGGATCAGACAATTTTCTAGAGCTTGCGAGATGATTCCTCAGCCCCAGTGGTTGAAACTATTTTGATTCCTATTTTTCGGCTAGAATCCAAGCTGAAAGCCATGGTCTAGATCATGTAAACCTTTTCACACAAGGATATTATCAACCTTGATCCAACCTTCATGGAATTGCAGAGCAAGCAAGGATTATCTAACCATGAGTGGTCTATCTACCAAATAGCTCTTTTAAAGCTATAAATTTTGAAATTTTGATCGAGCAAGAGTCAGGTTCTTTTTGAGCAGGCTCAAAAGTCCTGGAGGTCACTAATAACTATAGAGTAATTTGCTACTCTACGTCGTATTTATTTTATTTTTTGATTTGAGCATTGCAATTTTGGTTCCTACGTATCCTTGGATGTTGTAGCATAATTTTGAAGTAGGGGGGCAGTTCATTTTGCCTAAGTATCGAAGTGCAGCGAAAGCTGCCAAGTGTCACCCTTTGAGCATGAGTCTTTTTCCCCTTCTTGTTCCCTTCATCTCATTTTGCCCAAGTATAAAATTCAAGTGGAAGTCACCACGTGTCAATTTTTGGGAGACAAAGATGGACAGTTGGCATCCTCCAAATGCCCTTTTGTAACTTTTGGGAAGGCCACGGAATGTGCCACATACCTAATAGCGGCTAAGCAGAACATACCACATGTCAGTGTTTGAGTCTCATAGAGGCACCCGTGTTTCATTCTACCTTTTGATAAAGACTTCCAATAGACCAAGCAGCATAGAGAGTGGAAAGTGCCAGGTGGTAGTTACGAAGACATTGAATGACCTTTTTGAAGAAGGTAGTGGAAGACACCACATTCCATAGATAGAGAAGTGAAAGATGCCATGTATCTTCCTAGGAGTAACGGAGATCGCCACGTGTCAATTTTTGAGAGACCATCTTTGAGCCTAATTTCCAAATAAATATTTTGGTGGGTTCCTAGATGTTATTTCAAAGGACCAAGGAAGTGTTGAGTGTCAACAAGTGAAGACTGCCACGTGCATCCATCCTTTCCTAAAAGTTGCCCAAGCAAGGAATGCATAAGTTTTGTTTGATAAAGCTGCAAAGTATCGAGGAAGTAGGCTATGATAGGTGTCAAAGGTAGAGTGTTCCTAAGTAGAATATAGGGAAATCAGAAGTGGCCAAGTGTCATCCTTTGATGCCTTCTAGACAACAGGAGGGAAAATTCATAAATTGACTAAGTTTCCTCTTCTGTTTCAAAGTGCCCGTCTACTTGTTATAGCAAAAATGGGGGGAAATTTAGTGAGAGTTACTCTAGGTAGATAGAACAATGCACCAAGTAGATTTTTGGGGCTTACAAGCATTGAATATGCCATCCATTTGTCCCCTAATAGTAGAGGTAGAGTAGACAATTGAGCAGCCAAGCAAATGATGGAACTAAGAATTTCTGGCATGAAGAGAGGTATTAGACATGGATTTCCATGCCGCAGTCAGGGCAGTTCTTGATAAGACCAAGATGCATCCAAGGCATTGAATGCACCATCTATTTTTTCCCCTATGAGTGAAGGATGGAGTGTAATTTCATGGGAAAGAAAGTGATCGAAGGAGACATCCGAAGCTATATAAGCAGGATTGTAAAATCAAAAAGTGGGGGGGGGAATTCTCATAGTTTTTGACTTTTAGAGTTTTTGACCAATAATATCATTTGCTTTTGTTACATTTTCCTGAGTTGAAAGGTTTATATGACTGTGTGTGTTTTTGTATCTTTTGTATGACTAGAAGATTCAATAAGAAAATTGAACACTATGCCCTTATTGATGTTATTTGTGTCATTTGCAAAGTAGTCTACATTGTAGATTTTCTAGTGTTGTGATTGGAAATGTTATTTGCTTCTATCCTATTTTCTAGAGTCTAAAGTTCTACATAACTATGCATGACTTATGTGCCTCTAATTTGATTGGAAGATTCTATTAACAAGATTGAACACTATGCCTTTGTTGACAATTCATGTATCTCAACAAAAGACTTCCCTGTTGTGAGCCTCTATTTTTGTTATTTCAATCTTTTACATTGATCATGCACTTGTCTACTCTTAAATGTAATGGTATCATATAATAGTCTCAATGTGATCAAGTTAGGATTAGGATTACACTCAGGTGCATCGCCATAGTTAGGTTTTAGTTCTTGCATTTGCATTTTTGTTTAATCTCCTATCCCTTTTCCCCAACACCCAATACAAAAGAAGAGACCAGCTTCTCTAAAATTTAGAGGTTGTTTCAAGCTGCATTGTCCCATATCTTGAAACTTCCCATTGTTGATTGATTAATATCAAGCGCAATTTTCATCATCAACAGTTTATATAGAGGATAAATATGAATTGGACAACTTGCTAGTAGGGAGATGCTCGTCTAAACTAACAAAGGCTGAAATTATTTCATTGTTTAATAACTCTATTTGGGATATGATTGGGATTGGATTGAGAATGTTACTAATGCTAATTCTTGAGGAGATATTGATTTTGTATTGATGGTGTAGACTTATTTAAGCTGATTTTTTTTGTAGCACTTAACAATAGGCATCATGATAGAACACCATGAGGACTTGGATGAAATATGCATAAAGATTGACTCCTGTGATCCAATACTCAAAATAAAATAATGCACCAATGGTAAATACCATGATGATAATGTTGATGTATGGATATTTATTGATCTAATAATAGTGCATAAGGAATCACCCAATGGACACACATAGAATGAATCAAAATAATAGTGATAAAATCAAATAAATAGGCACACAAATAATAAATAAAGAAACAAACAAACAACAATTAGTCCCTAATGTTAGTACACACAATTTGACACAAATAATGTGATGAACATTGCCCCTATAAAATATGTGATAACTTAACAAACAAACATGATAGGGTAATATAAGAAAAAGGAAGGGGGTGGCCAAGCTATCTCCATATGTACTAGGCAAGTGGACACTGCCTACATAGTTATATAGATGATATATCTAACAAAAAATTTATGATGAATGTAGTTCTCCTAGGAAATGGGATAGAATAAAATGTTGAAATATAAAACAAACATGATGGATGTGATACAAGAATAGGAATGAACTCATAAAATAGTGAGAGCATGGGATTAAAGGCCAAAAATGATGGGGAAACTAAGTGACAAGTGATTTCTTATGACTTAGTGAGGGTTCCTAGAATATTTAAGACAAAGAAGTGGTTAACATTTTTGGTTTTTATAAATGGTTTTACAAATGTTTTTATAATTTTGGAGTATCTCAACTCAACTGAGAATGATGAGACACTAAAGGGTCAAATTTCACAAAATGGTGAGCATAGAAAACTTGAGTGGATGCTCAAAAAATAGTAAGAGCGTAATGGAAAGGGGGACTGATTTGACCTCAATAAGTATTGAGAATGACACACATAGTAACAAAATGGCCTCAAGTCATAGTAATTCCACCTTATAATGGAGGAATATGAATAGTGTAGTAGCTAATTCAAACAAAATAGGCACAGTTGGCATAGTGGCATAGTATGGTATAGGAATGGCAAGTTGGTATGTCAAGGCACAATAAACAAATGTTGCCCCTAGTTTGACCATAGGTGGTTATAAATAATATATAATATATTAGATCAATGATACTAATTTTTGCATAGGTAGTTATAATTAGTAGTAAGACTAGTGAGACACTGATTTTCCCATGTAGGCAAAAATAATTAGGCTCACATAAATAAACATGATTAGAATGGACAAGAAATAAAGGATACAACTACCAAAACTTCTATTTTACTACTCCAAAATATTACCTCTATCTAGAATGCTTGAAATAACTACTAAAATTGATCTGATTCTTCATGTTGAATGTGAAACCAAGGTTAAACTGGCTAGGATAGGATGGATCCAAAACATGTTTGGTTGATAGGGCAGAATGGTAGAATGAATAAGTGATAGGTATAGTGATAGGATGGTAGAATGATATGATGATATAATTATAGGATAGGATGGTAACATGATAAGATAATATGGTATGAAGACTGGATAACATGGTAAGAGGATTGCCCCCAAATGATAAGGGAAATGGAAAAAGAAAATGGCAATGTTTGTTGGGATGGTAAATTTTTTTGGTTGATGATGGTTATTTGTTTTTATGTTTTTGGCCTAGGTGCAGTAAATGATTATGTTGTTATTTATGATGTGGAGATGCACATCCTAATCAAAAAATGATATAAATAGAATAATCAATCATGTAAATCTATAGCCCATACATCTTCTTAATAGTTCCTCTATCAAGAACCTACTATAGATTTGGATGTCAAGAATGTTGTTGTGATCTTCATTGGTATTTGATTATGTTTCCTTCACATACCAAGACAAAGTATCTTTGTAACCTTTGCAAAGGAAAGTGTGGCAAGTTATGGTAAATATAAATAAATGTTGGTTTATAGTTTTGATTGGGAAATGGAATGGTGGAGGATAATGGAATGTATGATGGTGGGGAAACAAATGAAAATTATGATTTTTAGGCACACACAATGTTGTTGATTCTAGATTTGACATAACTTTGGATGCAGTAGGGTTGAAGACTTCTGAATATTCTCTCAATAAGACCACCAAATTCTTCTATTTGGGCTTGAGAGTAGCTACCATATAATTAGGTTATAGATGGGAATATATATTGATTTGATCTTTGTTTTTATCTTCATCAAACAATGAAGGACTATTATTCTCAACTATTGGTGCCCCAAAGAGGTCACTACCAATGAAGTTATCTTGATTATCCCATAGTGCCTCTAATAAGGTTTCACTAAGGAACATAGACTTTTGAATTTTATTATCTTCTAACACCTCCAAAA
Organism: Torreya grandis; assembly: GCA_037957365.1. Classification (NCBI taxonomy): domain Eukaryota; kingdom Viridiplantae; phylum Streptophyta; class Pinopsida; order Cupressales; family Taxaceae; genus Torreya; species Torreya grandis. The sequence goes on along the minus strand of JARHVA010001064.1, from coordinate 2,047,646 downwards.
AGGTTTCACTAAAAGATGTTGAGTTTAAACTTTGATTGTCCCCTAGTGCCTCTAAAAAGGTTTCACTAGGAGATTGTTCTAATTCTACAATAATTTGGTCTTGGCATCCCTAATGTTATTAAAATAATATGTCACCATGGATGTAGTTTAACAATGTATCATTATTTTGGTCCCAATTATCACTTATGGGAGATGGAATGTCATTAATATGGTTATGTTGGTTGGTGGTAATGAAATGGTATGAGGCAGCACAATCCTTAAAGAATATACTAGGAGAACTTGTATTAATGCTAAAGTAATCATCCTCAAAAATTATAAAAGGATGACAAATATATTCAAATTAATTTTTAAGGCATGTGTAACCAATATTGTAATAGTCATGAACATATTCTAATTCTAAATATGATTCTAACTCAGTGAATTCTAAATATAATGTCGAGACTAATGTTGATTCTTCTTATAATGTTAAATCTGATGTTGGTTCAATAATATAACCTAACTCTAATTCTAATTCTTCATCTGGTTTGGATGTTATTACAATTATGTTTTATTGAATGTTTGGTTTTGGATAAGTAATGGCCTATGTTGGCATAATGGGCTCCATAAAGATTAGTTTGTCAAAGTGAGACTCCTCAATAATAGGTATAGAATTAGTAGGTGATTCATCATAGCTTAAATTTTCATAAATGGTTGGTTCAACAAAAATAAATTTTATTGATTGGTTCTATTGGGCTTGGTTTACAATCAATTTTAAAATTCCAATTTTTAATATAACTTGGTCCTCGAATGATTATCTTGATTGAGGTATTGATTGGCTCAATTGTGGTATTGATTGGATTGGTTGGGGTCCTAATTAGATCAGTTTGGGTATTTATTAGATTGGTATAGGTTGTGATTAGATTATTTGGGGTTTTATAAAGTGGGGAACAATTGGCACTGGATGAGGAATGGTTGATGGTTGAATAATGTTAAGGAATTGGGGAGCATGATTGTTCATAAAAACCACAAGATGAAGTCCTATAATGATATTAATAAGGCATTAAAAATATTTGTTTCTATTATGAGCTAAAGGAAAAAGTCTTAGATTGATATGGATGAGGTGTTGTGGAGCTTGGTTGCTCACACAAGCCAAAGGATTAGGTCTTGGTATGATAAGTCTAGGGCATTTTGGAGATTTATTGCTCACACAAGCCAAATGATTAGGTCCTATAATGATAATTTTAGGGCATTATGAAGCCTAATTACTCACACAAGCTAAAGGATGAGGTCTTGAAATGATAAGTCTAGGGTATTATCAAGCCTGATTGCTTACACAAGCCAAAAGATAAGGTCTTGGTATAGAAATAGTTAAGTGTCATGGATTTTTATTGCACACATAAACTAAATCATCCAAGTCCTCCTCAAAAACCATACCATCCTAGTTGGTAACTTGATTTATATTGTAAATGGGCATTTGACTTTGTTCCTCAAATGGGTCATGATTATAGTTAATTTGTGTGGTCATTCTATCATAAATTGGATTGTATGTGACTTCACCATAAGTGTAGCTAGACATATCCACATCAATTAAGGAAGATCCAAAATAAAGAGGTTCTATATTTATACAAACTCTAAAAAATAATATACAAAGGACAAAAGGTTCAAACTTGGTCTAACATGGTCAAAAAAGAGGGGTGGAGCTGTATCTCTAAATAATGCTCTAAAAATGGAGTTGTATCTCCAAAATAATATGTGATAAAACTTGTAATAAAATATTCTAATGTCAAATTTCTAACATCAAATGTCATACACAAAAAAGGTTAAGCATATGAATAAAAATTGGCATGCTAAACTTTATGTCCAAAGTGTTCTAAGTATGTCTAAACTAGGAAAGGGAAATGTTACTAGGTCTTTTGTCTAAATATGAAGTCAAAAGATAGGCTCAAACAAGCTATGCTAGGACTTTTGGCCAAATGTGGCATCAAAAACTAGGCTTTAAAAGATGATGATGAGATTTTAATCTGACAAGCTTGAAACACTTTGACATAAACCCGACACATGGAATTAAACATAAATATGAGCAGTTGGTATAAGGCACAAGGCAAAAGGCACCTAGATAAAGGTTGTGTTCTCCCAAATAAAGGCACAAATAATGATGAGGATAGGATATATGAATAAGAAAACAAGCAATTGTTTTCAAATTTTGGTAATCACTTAACCTATTTTATGCAATCCAAAAGAGAAAGATCTATGTATTAGCCCTTACAAAATGAGTCCTAAATAGAAATGAATCAATGTTTAAATTTTAATTTGTCAAAGTTAATTAAAAAAATCAAGTGTTGAAAACTTAGGCTTTAGTTGACCAAATAAGATAGACAAGTTTGAACATCATGGCCATGCTAAACAAAGATCCAACAAGGCTCAAATGATTTGTTTTTAAACAATGATAATTGAGACACAAGACAAGACAAGTCACTTGAAATAATTCAAGCAGCCTAATGGCATTAGTGCTCTCAAAATATGTGATCAATGTTTTGTTTCAAAGACTTATAAGGCACAAGACTTGGAATGATTTGGGCATCACAATGGTACCCATCTCAATCAAGTGCCATACTCAATATTTTTTACATGAATTTTTTCTAAGTTTAAAGTAAGGTTTCAAACAAATGGCATAACACCTCCTCAAACAATAGAGTAATGTTAGACACAACACTCATTCATGACATGGTTTAAATAATACAATTTTTAGATTTAACACATCAATAAATAAAATATTAAATGACCAAAATACAACTAATTATAATCTTCCTAGATCCTATCAAGGTGTGGAAATGTGGGGTTGACTAAAACTTACAAGTTATGATTGTCTACATTGATCCCATGTGTACAAACTTTCACATTTGAACACAAGAGAATAATCACATTAATTAGATCCACATCAAATGAATTATTGTGAAAAGGTCTTATCCTTTTCACAACCACCACATCCATCAATTACTCAGTGTAGTGTGATGTCCTAAATTATCATACATTTTGGGAAGGCTTGTCACTAACAGAGATTAATTAACTGCTAAAACCACCATCTTAGTGGGGTGATCCCAATTTGTATACCCCTCCATGGAGAGGGTTTGAAACACTATTGGGATATGAAGCCCTAGGTCAATGCTTCCCTAAATAACTTGTGAGAGGTAATGATGTCCCCTTCACAAGCCAAGATGCATTAAAATAAAAGACAAGTAGAAAGACTTTAGCGTTGATTTTAGATCACCCAATACCATAAGGGTTTTGGGGAAAACCTAGGCAACTTTCTTTCTACATCTTATACTAGGCACTAAATTCAATAGAAAGGTGATTTTGATCCCACAAGTTCCCTAAAGGGATAGGGGGAGAGCATACATGTGATATCCTTTTTGCAAAACAAATAATGAACAAACAAGTTTTACAAACAATTGTGAGTGAGGTTTGATTTTAAGCATCCAATTGAATGTGACATTGTTCGTTACTAGGCCCCTTGTCTTAAGTGTGAAATATTGAAATAATTGTACAAAACCAAATGAATTAAAAGTATATATGTTCATTTTAATCCCAAAGTTTAAAGGTTCAATACTTAGCCTAGGTTCATTTTAAGTCACCAATTTGAAATGTTCAAGATTCTTTTAAGCACCAAAAATGAAATGTTTCTAAGACTTAGCCAATCCTAGATTTATTTTAAACACCAACATTCAAATGTGTAAGGTCTAATATGTTCATTTTAATGCCCAAATTGAAATGTGCAAGATTTGACTAATTATTTTTATAATCCTAAAATGAAATGTTTGATTAGTCTAAATATGCAAACTTGTGTCCAAATCTCATCCATAACCTACAATTGTTAGATAGTAACCCTTAATTAGAATCACTTTCATGGGTAAGCAAAATAAGTTTTGGAAATAATTGACATCGGTTGATAAGGACTGAGATCAGTTGCCTATGACCCCGAAGGCAAAACAAACACAATGCACAAACATTATTTAGCTCAATGTTAGTACAAAAACTCAACAAAACACAATTAAATGAAACCAAGAAACAATAATTAGAAATTTTAGAAAGATTTAAACTCCTATTTCAATATTTTGTGAAAACATTATGCAACTTTGAGGTAAACTAATAGCATTTTCTAAAAATTTGTGAAAAAACATGTGGTTTAAAAAAAAGCATCAAAAATGGAGTCTATATGACCCAAAACAAAGATCTAGAAGATGGATTATTATCTCTTAGGTTTGCATACTACAAAAATGTAACTCCATAGTGCAAAAACACAACTCACCATGCAAAAAAGTGATTTCACAAGTTTTGGTTTGGTAGTTTAACCAAAAAATTTAGTATGACCGCTAGTGGTTAAGACATAAAACTGTTAATGGCCATGCAATATCATAATTCACGAAATGGTGATTTTGATAAAAACACAACTGTAAAGTTGTAACATTACATTCCAAAATTTAAATTCATGATTTACATTGAGCAAACTTGTGTGAAGTATAAAATGTTCTTTGGCTTTAATTTTACACCTCCTTTGGCTAGAAAGATCAAATTTTGACATAACAAATGTTAGTGAAATGATGTAGAAGGATTTAAGAGCAACTTTGTGGGGTGCATGCCCCATTGGGCAGGCAATTTATCATCAAGTAATCCAAGGAGGGTGATTAGATCATATGTTAGCTTCATAATGAAATCAATAAAATCAAATCAAAATGAAAGCAATAACACACTAACATTCATAACACTACCTTACCTAGATCAAATGGAGGAGCATGGTGAAGAAACACAAATGAACAAAGCACAATTAAAAATGGAAAGAAATTTACACAATTCCTTACCAATTCCTTGAATGCTCTAAGAGGCTTCTTCATTTTTGTTTGCTTGGATTGTGCTCAAAAGGTCTTCATCAATCGGGATTGGCTATCTCCATCTCCTCTGAGCATCATGCTCATGGTTTTGGCTTAGATTTTGATATGGCTTAAAATGTCTTAGATTGGACTTTTGGCATTATAACTCTATACATTTTTCTTCATACCCTAAATCCTGCATTATAACTCTATTATATTCCAAGCTCTCTAAATGAATAGATCTAGGCTTATATTTATATGTTTTGAAATCAACTTGGAATGAGTTAAATATTAACCTAGGTTTGCTTAATTAACCCTAGTAGATTTAAAAGGTGTCCAAACCTCATTGTTAGAATATAAAAATCATTCTTGAGATATTTTGGATTTTGGACAACTCACAAAAGCTAATGATTAATTCCTACGATATTTATTGATTTTTGAATTTCCCTTTTGATAATTCATTTAATTTCTCAAAGATTATTTCAATTAGGATTTAATTTTGATTTGAATGTTAATTAATTATTTTTAGGCTTTTGTAAATTTCCAAGATTTAAATTAAATGATGTGTGTATTCATTTCATTTAATTAATTTTTAGGCCAAATTAATTTAATTGCTTATTATGAAGCCAAAGTTGAAACGTTTAGAAATTCTTAGGCTAGATGTTCAATAGTTGGTAAGAATTTTTCTAAAGTTGGGTATGAAGCCATTGATGGCCACTTTTAGGTGTCTACATATTCTAGATCTACTAGCACCTGGTTATACCCTAAAAATCTATCTAGGAAGAACATCATTTTAGAGCCACTAAATATTTGAATAACCTTGTCTAGGGAGGTCAGTGGATAGTTATCTTTCTCAGAATATTTGTTCAAGTTTATAAAATCAACACATAATCTAATTTCTCTATTCTTCTTTTTGAACGGTACTAAATTGGCCACCCAGGTAAAATGCCTAATTAGGAAGACTATCCTTTCACTCAATAGATTTTCTACTTCTCTTTGAATGAGAGGTTCTAGGATAGTTTTCATTGGTCTTTGTCTTTGTCTGAATGACTTATGGTCTGGTTTTAATGGAATTTTATGGGTGATGGCCTTTGGGTCATAAAACTTCTTGTCCTCATATGTCCATACAATCACATCTTTGTATGGATGAGAAAATTCTTCACCCATTGCCATTTTTTTGAACTATAGATAATGCCAATTTTGTCATAGCATGGGATACTCTCATCTTCCAAATTCTCCCTTTTGAAGTCAAACTAGCTAACCTTAGGTTGCATTTACTATTGAACTTGGGAATCTATATCAAATGCTCTTTTTAAGGAGACCATTCCAAATGGGAGATGATTTTCTTTGATATGGACCACCTTCCTCATCTGAATCCTCTTAGTAGAGATAAATAACTTGAAAATTATCTATGTGGTCAATAATAGAAGGATAAGGTACTAGCTCAATCGATAATTTATTTACCTTGGATTCTTAGAGAGGCTCTAAATTGGTAGTTAAAGTATCTAGTGAATCCATGACTTGGTTTTGTTCCCTAGGAATAGCCAATAAATTGAAAGCCTCAAAGGATTCAATCAAATCCCATTATCTGTATTTATATCCTTTTAGATATGACAACTTACACTGATATTTTTTTAACCTGATTGATTACCAACTCTGAATCCTCATATACCAACAATTATTTGACATTATTTTTTAGGGAAAAGTGTAATCCCAAAATAAATGCTTCATGCTTAGATTTATTATTGGTGTAAGGGAACTATAATTTGTATGCTACCAGGAACTTCTTTCTTTGTGGATAAATTAATTCAATCCCTATGTCTAATCCTTTTTTAGATCTGGCATTGTTAAAGTGGAGTGCCATAGCTAGATAGGGCCATAATATTTTGGTTCTTGTATTTCATTTCATGTGGTAAAAGTATAAATCCTCAAGTGGGATAATGATACTAAACACATGCATATAAACACAGTCAAGTAGTCTAGGATAGTTGATATAGGAAACTTGAAGGTCTCAATCAAAGGTTATTCCTTTTGAGGTAGTTGTTATACACCCATAATCAAAAGATTATGACTTGGATCTAGGATTGATCTAAGGTCTCTACATTACACACATAAAAAATCATATCATAGAAAACACCTCTACAAACTTAGAAAGATGAGACAGTAAACCTACTTGCATCTAATCAATAATCATTGCTAACTCTTCAATATCCATTTCACATCTAAAATCAACATATTAATTATTAAAAAATGAATTCTTTGTAGCTATTACACACTTAAAATTACTAAATCAAACATATAAAAAGATAAAACCTAATTACATAGAATTTGGAAATAAAATGAACCAACATATGTGTGACAATCAAAATTGACTTCTTTTTGTATTGATTTTTTTGAACCTTAAAAATGAGGGTTTTATACGTATATATAGACTTTGAGAGGGGTCACCTCATCCTTGATGTGCATGAAAACTTGTAAGTAAATGGCATAATTAGAACCTCAGTTCTAATTCTAGATTCAAAACTAAATGTATACATATTCATATTTAACTTACAATTGTCAAAATTAAAATTAGCCTTTATAATGTGATGCAACATGTGCATGCTTAAAAATAATTTCGATAATTTTCAAATTCAAGTTCTTAAAAAATTAAACTATGAGTAAAATATTAGTGCCTTTGTATTGATGTGCACAAAATTAGCCTTTGAACTAAGGTTAGAGGATGTTTGCATGGATGCACTGACTATTGGAATCATTGCTACAAATACTGGTGTTGAAGTAGATGTTGCAATGCTAGTCTTTTTATTCACTTCCAACTCAAGATAATACATGTGTCCTACATCATGTTATTGTCTGATAATGTCCAATTTGAGTAATGAGGGTCTATGCACCCTATTTACCTAATCAAGGAGCTTGACATGCTCCACCTTTGTGTTCTAGAATTTAATATTAAAAATCTCTACTTTTGTCACCTTCTTTCTAGCAAAACTCAGCTCAACTTCAATTTCTTTAAGTGGTAATCCTTGAAGTTTGAAATTCTAGAAGGCCTACTAAAGGAATTGATCAAAATTGATCTTACTAATAATTTTTCTAGTAGTGTCCCTTGCCTTTGATATCTTTAATTCTTCTAAGATTTTCAAAATGATATCTTCATATTCCTGATACTTAGGCATTACTTCCCTAGCAATTGTGATCCACTCTCTAACCTCCTGAGTTGTAATTACCACCAAGTTGAGGGAATTTGATGCTTCCAATGGTGTCATCAAATCAAGATGGTTATATTCCATATTAGTAGTATAAAGAATCAATAACTTCAATTTATTCTCATCTTGTTTCAAAGAGTTAAATAATTTATGAGTCTTTGTTATGTAGGGAGCCAATTTTGCCCGAGTTGCATCAATTGCTTCAAGAGAATTGTATATCTGTTATGCATCTTAATGAACTTTAGTCTCATTTCCCTAAGGGATATGGGTTATTTTTTTTGCTCCTTTATTTGTTCTGATAAATTCTCAAACTCTTACCTGGCCATTTTAGTCCCCTCATGCAATGCTATCATAAAATCCTTATGAGTTTTAGTAAGGGATTTAAAGTCCTCTATATATGGGGACTACCCAAACTTCTTATTCTTCCCTTTGGCCAATGTAAAGACTTATTTTCTATCTTAAATGATGATTTCCCTTCCTAATTTACCCTCCACTTTCTTCTTCATAACCCTTTGGATGATTTATGAGGATTTATCAAACATGGAACCTATAGATGGAAACTCTATGATTTTAAAATTTGGTTTTTGAAAAGCCTTTGATCTAAGATCAGTTTCCCATAGATGGATGACTAGCTATGCTAAATTTATTGTTTGTGTGTCATTAACTATAACCTCAATCAATTTATATTTTGATTCTTTCTCCAAAGCTATTTTAAGTACTAAGTTAGGAAGGGAGGGCCATATGATTTTAAACCAATCCACACCTCCATATTTGGGTAGTGGGTGGATTTTATATACTTGTTTTCCCCTTTTATCCTTCCCTAAGGATGTTATAGTAGTATCTTAGGAATATTTGGTGGAAGGCACTGGTAGGTTGATTTGAGTGTATGAGATAAGGATTTGGGAGCTTGTCAATGTTGTTTCAACCTTCTTAAAATCCCTCCTTTTGGTTTTACGTTTAACTGAGGTAGTCTCAGAGGTAATTTCAGTAGTGGTTGTAATAATAGTTTTATTTGGCATTATTGGGGAAATATAAATAATAGGGGTAAAGGTAACATCCTTTATCTTTGGAGTGACCAGAGGTGTTTGTAAGATAGTACTAAGTGAAACTGAATCAAATGAACTTATTGAAGAAAAGAGAACTGAATCAAATGAAATTTGGGATTAAGGGATTGAAGGTTGAGCCTTCTTACCTGATTGGTTATCTTTCATTGGCCTTTTCCCTTTTTCATCTATAAGGCTTAGTGCATTTTCTCTTTCTAATTCTTCCTCTTCATCCATTTCTTATTTTGTTGTTGGTTACTGAACTGAAGATGTGTCTACTTATGGTTCATCAATAGTTGGGTTATCTATGAGGGGAAGATCCCTTGGCTTCCTCTCATATTATATTATGGCCTTCTTAGTTGGGGAGAAATATCAATGAATTGAGGTAGTAGAAAACTCTTTACCTGTAGATTTTTTTAGTGGAGGTGCAGTTGGGTTATCTTGGCCTTTTGAATCAGGGGAATCCAAGCAAATTGGATCCTCTTGAGTCCCTCGATGTGTTGAGGTATGTTCCTATTGTTGTGTTGAGACATTAATTTTGTCATTCATGTAAAATGAATTAATTTTCATTGTATCCCATAGGTTCTCTTTTAAATATGCATGGTAAGTGATCATGATGGCTTAAGCATGATCTAGTAAGTCCTTGAGTTTTACATAAGGTCTTGGCACAATGTTATGATATGACAAGCTTATGAGTAGTGTTGCTTTATATTTATATGAGATATCATCATAAAGAGAGTGTTGATTATGTTGAATTTCTTGTTGTGATAAATTCATTATTATCCAAGTTCATAAAAAATTAAGTCCTTGTGGATAAGGTGTTTTGTGAAGCTTAGTCTTATATTGGTAAAGGCATGATTAGTGAATATTAGTGAAGTGAGATCAGGTAAGTGAAAATATGGTTGACACTATGTAAACATGTGTATAAGGTAGATAATATTTTAGATAAGGTTTCAAGTCCAATTTATGGCTTATTCATTTGCTTGAAGAAAACTAGTGAGAAGGTAAAGACTTGATAGCATTGTGATGTGAGTAGACTAAGGCTTGTGATAAGAT
>JARHVA010001064.1:1985000-2032500 GCA_037957365.1 Torreya grandis | reverse complement strand
CTCTGTCAAGTTAGTGATTGATATATTGGATTTGGTACTCCAAGTTGAGTGGGTACTCAAATAAATTGATTCATTTCTTTAAAAATACAAGTTTTCCAAGATGTGTCTCAATGGGTTTTATTCTTCTTAAGGGTTTCTTACCTACATCTAGTGTTGTTTTGTTATATGTTCATGTATGGTTGTTATATTACTTTAATGGTTTGACATTTCTTATATAATGATTACTCAATTTATGATTAAAGAGGATTGAATGATTGTTTTTATATCTCACAAATTCACCCCCTACTCTCATTGGTTGTGCTTCCAACATGATGCTTGGCTTCAATCATATTAGGCTCTATCTTAATATCCTTCAATACTTATTGAGCTTCTTGAGAAGGCTCTCCTAGTTATTTTATTAATTGTAGGGGTCTATTGACCTATAATTCTAAAGTAGTCCATACTCTATGAGGTGAAAACCTTGTTGCATTTCTTAAAATAAAATTTAAGGTTCTCCTTGAATTATCTTCAAATGTTCTTCTTTTATCCCCATAATTTGTGCCCTTTTCATGACTTGGTCATCATCTTTTGTTTTTAAGAACAAAATATCATGGTCATAAGGAACATGTTAGTGGAATACCAAATCCCTAGATATGTTTCTAAATCTGACCATGCAGGTCCCAATCTTTATGAGGAAGGGTGGCCAATTGATAATGCTTCCTTTTATTTCCGACATCCCTAAAATGTTTTCTCATTATATAATACATTTGGCGTATTATCATATGGGATGTGTAGAACATGCTTTTATTATTCTTTATCAAATCTTCTTCTACAATCCACCAAAGTTGGAATGCAATCTCTTGCTTTGTAAGCTTATCAAGAACATAGTTTGGGAGGTGCAGGGGGTGGACCTTATTACTAGTGACCATAATTACTATATAATCTGGGTATAGTGAATAGTCACCTTAACGTACCAATGTATCTACTATACTTTTAGATATCCTAGGTAGTGGAACCTCATGGATAGCCTGCCATACCTGAGGATATACGTCCTTTGCATCCTAGGTGATATGCTTGGTGTATGCATATATGTGTATGAGTGAATAGTAATCATAGATGCAATTATTTTTTTAGTCAATAGTTGGCCTCTAAAGCTCCCCATAATCCCTGTACATAATTCCTATTCCTACATTTGGAAGGTGTGACATCATAAAAAAATGGCCTATTGAATTAGACTTTTTACCTTTATGTATAAATTTATCCCTTATCTTAAATTTGATAATCTCCCCCAAGGAAAAAGTGATGTCAAAGGTCATTAACATGTCTAGAAGAGGCACCCAATCTAGGTAGAGAAAATAGATACTTAGCATGCTATATAATCTATTCAAAAGGGCTATCTCGATGCAGACCCCATTTTGAATTTTCTAATAGGTATGAGATCTTTTCCTTTCAAGATCATAGACTCCATAAAAATAATCTATGCACTTAAAGATTTATTAATTGAATTATTCTTATTCCATGTTACCACCCTATGCATGTTGAATATGGCATCTATAATTTCAAAAGATAAATACCCTTAGAAATCATTACCTTAGATGCAATCCAAAACCATCTTGTAATCCATGTGATGTAATAAGACATCATCTATCACCTTGAATACAAAAATGAAGTCTCATAGTAGGTCGATATATGGCATGACCTTGGATTTGGATACTGTAAAGTGTAATCCTTATATTTTGAGAGAGAGTAGGTCTATCACTGATTAGCACTATGCTAGTGATAGATATCCTTCATGAGAAAATGCATCAACCTCATCAATGGCATCTCATAGGTATAAATAGTTAGCATACCTATCATAGAAGATTGTAGTATCAAACACAGTGTCTGTATACTCTATAGAATCCTTAATGGAAAATTAGGATGGTGGCAGTACTCCTCTAAAAAATTGGGATGATGAAGCCATTGTAATTTGACTAGTTTTCTCAAAGTTATTTTCATATACTTTGAAATCTCCTTTCTATTGTTGTCATATTTATAATTGATGTGTAGGTGGATAGGGCTTTATTCATAGAGTAAAAATTGAGCTCAAATTTTTCTTTTGATCAATTAACACATCAATAGCCACAAGTCATTAATATAAATTTTGTATTTAATTCTTGTTCATGTGCTTTTAATTCACAACCTTCATATTTTTGCTTTACCTACACAATTCAAACCTTGTTAGTTTATTTGGCAGTGAAGCCACATCTTTTGCATATTTTTAACAAGTTTCATGAAGTAGTTCCACTTTGTTGGCTAAGTCTAATTGACTTTTGACAATCAACATTAGGGTTTCATGTTAGGACTGAACTAATAATTCTATCAAAGCCTTCCTAACAATTCTCTCAAATTGAAGGCTTTGAACACAAACCCTAAATAAAATTTTAAAATACCAAATCCTTAGAAACAATGTCTACACAAAATGTCTAAATAGATACTCTAAACATAAAAAAGCTGATGAATAATATCTAGAACAAATTATCTGATGACCAAAATATTGAACAAAATATTTTTGATTAAAACTAGTAGTGAACAATGGAAATCCTACATGTAATATCTAAACAAAAAACCCAATGAACAAGTCTTGAACAAAAAAGCCGAAGAAGGTTATCCCAAACAAAAAAGTCTGAACAGTTTTTTTGATGAACAAAAATCCCAAACAGATGTTCTAAACAAATATATCCAAATAGTTTCTCCTAACTTAAGTACCAAACAAACTATCCAACTACCAAATTTTAAACTTAAGAATTTCCAAAAATTTAAACTTGTGATAAATACAAAACTTGCATAAGTATAAAACTCTCATAAGACATTAAAAAGTTAGTCTAAAATGTAAAATACTATTATTTATACTTCTGAGTATATATATTAAGAATCAATCTGATAAAACTTTCTTAGAATGAAGAGGTAAACTTAACGAATAAGGCCAAATCAAAATAAAAGTGGGTCCTCATTTCTTTAAAATAAAAAGGGGGAATGTTGGGTACAACACCACTTAATAGGTCTATAGGCCAAATTGATAGTTGTGATGCTACAAGGTGATTAAAGATAAATCTGTGAGAGGTTATTGTTACATACGATAGGATACCCCAATTAGGGATGTCTCAACATGATTCTAAGCTTTGATGAATTATGCACAAGAAAATTTGGAATGTTTAGTGATTCCTAGGATTAATTTGTAATGGTTGGTAGGAATTAGTTTGAAGTTGGTTGAAAACCAATTATGGCTAGTTTTAGGTGTCTACAAGATGTAAGATAGAAACATTTTCATGATTTTTAGCTAACGAATATTATATAAATATGTGATATGAGGATCACGTTGTTTTTTTTGGATGTATTAATGTTTGTGTGACCTTTATTTACTATTGATTAAGACCCCTATAGACATATAGACCAAGTGTCTTTGTCACCTTTATGAGAGATAATACTACAAGAGAAGGTGATGTGAGGGATGGATTGGATTACATCTTGATGTTGATATGGGTGTATTAGACTTATAAGTATGATAGGATCATGATGGGGAGGTATGATGGGTATTTAAGAAGTGGGACTAGTAGTCACACTCACCATTGGACATGTCTTATTTTCCACATTTAATTGGTGCTAATTGATAAAACACTGTAAGATATCCAAGACTTTTGGACTATTAAATTCTTATTTGATCTAAATAATTGAAGGATTATCGGCCATACTGAGATTGCTTTTGACATTTTTTTTTATTTTTTAACTTGATTATTTCTTTACTACCCCCTAGTACCTAATTTTTGACTTAGAGGATATTGATATTTAACTAGATAAATAAATATTATTGTGACTTTGATGGTCCCCTAGTGCCTCAAATATGATTTTACTTTGGGAAGACCCTTTTTTATTAGGCCAATTATTTAATGTTTCTTGATTTTGACTTATTGGATCAAAGGTGATTTGATCATCATGTATGACTTTTTGGAAATGATCTTGGACCTTTGTATTTTTGTCACATGTTATATTATTTGGGTAAGGATCCAATGATGTATGTTCTTATTCATCCTTATGGAAGGAGATAATTAAATGATCATTTACTTGAAGATAAGGATCCATGATAGATGAAGGCGGGGGAGATGGTATGATAAGGTCAATGAGTAGTGATTGGCTAGGATAGTTCTCATAGGGGTTCTTAGGAGACCTAGTTTTGACATTGGAGAAAATGTTCTCAAGATTAGCAAAAGGATCACTAAGACTATCTATAAGACACATGTCCAAGGTAGGATCAGATTCACTCTAATAATATTTGATAGATAAATCTTTCAATAACTTTATTATGACTTCAACATCCCTATTAGGATCAAAATATATGGTTGTTGATTAATTATCATCTAAATTAGAGGTATCTTCAAAAGGGTAGTCATAGTCATCATCTACTGTAATATCTATGAGGAATGATGTTTTTGATGAGGAGTATGATTTAGATACTAGTAACATTATCCCAATTCATATAATATTGGTGTTGTCTCTAATGTCATCTTTGATGTACATGATGTGATGTTTCTATTAGGAGATTCATGTTCTACAAATGACCTGTCAACATGGGTTTTTAAGATGATGGGGGGAGAATGGATTCAAAAAATATAGGTCCATATAAGAGAGACTTATTAGATAAGGGAAGACTAGGTTCATGTGGAATTGATTGGTCTTTAATGGAGGATTTTTCAAATATGGGGGGACCATTGAATATGGATGTGGTGTCTTGACCTTGGCTTGGAAAGGGAAGGGCTTGGTTATGATCAGGAATGGAATATTGGTAGAATTCCTCTTCTTGTTCACCAAGAGATGTAGACTCATCTAATTCATTCTCAATTTTAATGTCACCATGACTGATGAGGTGTTGGACATAGTTTTGAAAATTATGACATTGATTAATGGTATGCCCCTAGGTTTGGTGATATATATATATATATATATATATATATATATATATATATATATAGTAGTGGTTTGCATTATACCAAGAAGGCTTAGGCTTGGTGGGATTAATATTTTGTATAGGTGGATAGACCATCATGTTATTAGAAACAAGTTGGTCAAAGGGGTATTCTAATGATATAGGAAGAGGAATATAGGGGATCTCTTCACTTCATCACTTGGATGTGAAATCATTGGACTTTGGATCAAATGGTTGTTGACATAACTGGGTAGGAAGACTCGTAGTAGATGATGTGGCAAAGATTAGATTCCCTTTGATAGTATATAACTGGGTAGATGATTGGTTATGATTAGTGGATGGAGGATTTGAGTGGGACTCACATGGATGGGTGTAAAGTGGAGGTAATATTGGATGGAAGGGGTCAAAGTTTTTAGTACATGGAGAGCTCATCTCAAGGAGGAAACAAAGGAACATATCCCTATTGGTAATGAGGCATTGCTCAATAGGGTATTGACCAAATCTATTTTGGATGTCATGGATAAATATGGAAGAAAATATGGATTATGTGGTTTATCATCCCTAATCAACAAGTGTGGGGGGATTGAATGGAAATATTAAGGGATGAAGATGGAATGTGTAGAACAAATTTGGATAAAGGCTTGATTTAGTCTAATCTCAATTTTGATTTGATATTTGACATGATGTAATGTTTGATGAGGTAAGACAAGATCAAGTAGATCAAATTAGGATGTGAGTTAGGCCTTGATGATGTTGATTGGATTTGACTAGGCAAGTTATGACAAGCTTTAAGACTTGACTAAGGCTAGACTAGTTTGAGAGATTGATTTCAACTAAGGATTCATTGGATTAAGACTAACTTGAAGCTAAGATGATTGACTCAAATAGGAAAATATGATTGGATTAATAAGTTGATAGGATTATGATTATGATTCAAACTTTATAATACACAAGAAAGATTATAATGAGGACCCTAATAAAAAGAGTTGTTTGCCAACATGGATGAGGATCAAAATATGAGTATAGCCTTGATGAGAGGAATATTATAGAGAAGGGGATGATTTGGGTTGGACTAGGACTAAGCTGATAAGGTGGTGGATAAGGTGAATAGACAAGAAAATATCAAGACAAATGACTTAGTTATGGGTAATATGGACTATGCAAGTCCAGATGAGGTGTGATTAGTTATGGATAAGGTATAATTAGGATAATATATGATAATATTTGATTAGGATATATAGGGTATGTGGGTATGATTATATCTATATGGACAATACTAGGATAATATGTGACCAAGATGAGATGTAACATAAGATGCAAAATGAGACAATGTTTAAAAAATGTAGAAATAAAATATGTGTAAGAGGATGATATAATGAGATAAGGATATACAATATGATATGTAAAAGAGACCTAGATAGGGATGTATAGGCTTGGGTAAAATGCTGAATTAGCTCATAAACAATACTGGTCTATCACAACACTCACCAAGTCAAGAAAATCACAATTCTAAGATTAGTAAATTGATTAGGAGTGTAACTCAATGACTACACCATCTAATAGCTTCATGGGTGAGGCTATAGGTTGGTGTCCTATTATAAAATATCTAAAACCATCTCAACCCCATATGCATTTGATGGTCATGTAGGATTTTATACTAACTCTGGTAGCAAGTCGCCTATTATGACTAATCATCCTATGCTAGGTTTGAATAGGCTCTCTAGGGGAATCCCTGATATATGCTCTATGTGGTGGGGATTAAGTCCATATAGGTTGTTGTCTAATGCCTAGTTTAGAGAGTTAACTCTTCCCCTTTATGAATGATCTATATGGGGCCAACCACTTAGCCTATGATAGTTTTCCCTAATATTTATACTCTATCATAACACAAAGTGTGGATTAGTGCATGGTGGTGAAATCCATAGTCACTATCCCCCTAAGACTATGGAAATTATGTGGGAATAATTTCCACATGACATTTCCCCTATAAAAAGAAAATGGGAGGGTTTGTTAATGGTTTTTGATCTTTCAAGAATTGTTGCAAGGATGCAAAGAGGAGAGCATGCACCATTGTATCCCTTGGTACTACACAAGTAGATAAAAATATTTATTAATCAATTAATTTAGATGTGATATATACAAAATAAATACAAGATATTTACAAGATGATTTTTCAAAATTCCAAAATATCTTTAACATGTGACCTTCAAGATAAGTGATTAGTATTTTCAATTGGAAATCTTGGAGGGCCAACCTACAATACAAGATATTAGACAAAATATATTACCTACAAGAGAAGATGTTATCAAGTTAAAATTTATATTAGATTCACCCCTATAAGAAATAAAATGTTAGTCTAATAAGTCTTAATAAAAACTAATAAAAAATCATTATTTTTCTCTATAAAATTTTTGGATGAGGGGCCACTATGCGATAATTTGGGGGAGGTATCCCTCAACAAGGTCAAGGGGCAGTGCCCTTTATGGGGTTAAGGGGCAGCACCCCTTACGAGGTCAAAAGGAAGCACCTTGTATGAGGTCTAGGAGTAGTGGAACCCTTTGAATGACTCAAAATTCACTGAAAGTGACTCTAAAAAATGTATTTAGGAAGGAAAATTTGGATACAAAATGAATGCAAAATCATAACTGCATAAGGCAAAATTGCTTACACATAGTCCCATAGAGTTAGATTTCAAAACCAATTCTAGAGGCTACAATAGCATAACTTTAGTTCAATAACGTAACATCTAAATATGTGGTTTTACTATAAATTGGTTA
Organism: Torreya grandis; assembly: GCA_037957365.1. Taxonomy (NCBI): domain Eukaryota; kingdom Viridiplantae; phylum Streptophyta; class Pinopsida; order Cupressales; family Taxaceae; genus Torreya; species Torreya grandis. The sequence continues at coordinate 2,024,784 of JARHVA010001064.1, read as the reverse complement.
ATATTTATCATATAGTTTATGAAAAACTATATATGTTTAGTCAATACCACAAGTTAAAATACAATATCACAGGTCATAATATATGATTTTGCTTTGTATAGAAAAGACAATAAATTCTAATATAAACTATTCATAGAATGCCTAAAATATTTATAGAATATTTAAAATATGCACAAAAAGATTTACAATGTATTAAAAATGATCTACAAAATTTTTTTAGGAATCTGAAAGAGATTAAAATGCAATATTTATAGAAAAATAGATTATCTAGTCACTTTAAGTCAAAATTGCCTCTGATAGAGGCAACACCATGACTTATAAATAATATTGTAACTAAAAATATGTGGTTTTGAATAATGAGATGAATTTTCTAAATTTAAGAGTGATAAAAAAATTATTTGCTCCTGTAAGGTAACCAAATTATCATAAACTTATAAAATCCAAAAAAATGTCAAGATGACCAATATTTGATTTTAATAGAATACTATGTCAAAACTACACTTTTTTTAATCAAAATCACAACTTTAAATCAAAACCTTAAATTTTCATGATATGTGGTTTTTTAATAGGTTATAAAACTACCAAAATTTTATACAATTAGCAGTCAAGTCTAGCAATTAGGTAAAACTACAACTATCAGGGTCAAAATCACTTCTACAAGACTATAAATTGCAGAGAAGTGTTTCACTTCACCTGGAACATGATATTTTTGAAAATTTGAGCCACAATCCACCTTCAATATAACCTACAATCTTGATTATCACACTTAAAACATAAGAGGTTAGTTCAGGAGGAGGATCCCTGCATGGTCGCTAAATGTAAAATGAAATTTTGAGCAAAGGGATTTGAATATGAAAATTATATCAAAACCACTCAAAACATCAATTTACTATTAAAATCTAGAGCCATTTATAAAAAAATTCCAAGATAAATGAAAACATGCATATCAGCATTAGATCTTAAAAGCTAATTTCTCTAAATCAAGATTCAAACAATAAAAAGACTAAATAATTATGGATTATAGATTGCTTACAAAAGACTCAAATTTTTAGCATGATTTTGGCTTGAAGACTTGATCAAAATACTATGTTGATGGAATATTTAGCATAGATTGGATATGGATTGTTTAATTAGATTCTAGTTAGTTTTGCCATGGAGGAGTGGTTTTTTTAAATAGGCCATGGAGGGAAGAGCAATGTCCAATATTAAAAGTTGAATTAGGAGGATCAATGGTGGAGGATTATCTAAGGAATTAAAAATTCCTTGGAAGATTATAAAATAGAGGCTTCTAGAGAGAAATGGGATAAGATAGAGTGAATTCTATAATTAGAGAATTCTAGAATCCATTAGGGGCTAAGCAAGATTAGTAGGGGATTAAGATAAATGATTATATAGGTGATTAGAGACTAGGGATGTAGGAGATACTAGGAATAGGTTAAGGTAGGTAAGTAGGTGGTCATTGGAATTTAAAATTCCCAAATAATGGATAAGTGAAATTAATTAGTAAATGATGGGGATTAAGTGGATTAATTGATTTGTGGGATGAAGTATAAGGTTAATATAAGAATAATAATAGAAAGGGGTGTTAGAAAAAAGACTAAGAGGATAAGTAAGGATGATTTAGATAAAATTAGATGAAATTAGTGATGTTAGTGTCAACTAATAATAATATTAGTGATGATAAATTAAGAAAAAAAATTAGGTACATATAGGTGGAGGAACACATAACCTCTTACGATACCACCCTAAGACTCTTGAATGTAAAACATGAATATGTGGCATGCAAGCTATTATTTTAGACACCATAAATCCACACACCATGATTCCAAGTGTTAAAGTACCCCCAAACCACCTTAGGACTCCTTTGGGACCAATCCAAACCTTTTACCCCTAACCAAACCTAACCATAGTCAGTTTGACCAAAATGGATTAACCAACCTTTTACCCAATTTGACCCTTCACCCTCAACCATCAATGATCAGGATGACCATCAATGGTCAAGATGTACCTCCTCAACCACCATCATGTAAACCATTCACCTTACTTTTATAAATATAACACATCTAAATTTGTATGTGAGCCATTACATAAATGAGTTAAAATTAGGAAGCCCAGTTCACATCTTGTTTCAACTCTCTTACCTTGCCTATAAGAAGAGAGGAATAAGGAGGTGAAGATCATTTATAATTGTTATCAAGAGATTGTGCATCCAGAGTTATTTTGTTTTATAAGTCAATCATCATCAACAATTCAATGATCTAGCTACTATGTCAAAGAGCCAACTTACCATTGTAGCTCTGTTAAAGCACCAAGTATCATTACTCAATCAAAACCACACCAAACTCCATCAACAATTCAACCACCTCAATCAATCACTCAATCAAATTTTCACAAGATAAGTATCTATTTTTTGGTATTCGTTTACTTTATTTGCCTTCTGCACTCATCCCAACACTAACCCATCTCATAGAATCTCACCTTGTGATCTCATCAATCAACCATTTATCAACCCAAATCAACATGTGGTAACTGCCAATGGTTATTTTAACCATCGTTGGTTTGTCCAACCATTGATGGTCACCCTGATAGCTGACAATCACCTTAACCGCCGATGATTATCATTATGGTAGCAAATTATAGCAAGTTATTTTTACCTTCCTACCCCTAATAAAATATGATTTTCTATGTCCCTACCTATTTATAGACCCTTTCCTAATTTTTTTAAGTAGACCCCAATCATCTAGAACTAGTGTTAATTATATTATCACTATTTTTAATCATTTATAGTCTATTTCTTAACACACATTTATTGTGTTCAATTTTATTTCTTTTTCATTATTGATGCAATTACCTTATATTCTATTTCTAAACTTAATTTTTTAAAACATGTGGATTGATAGCCCCCAAAGAAGCAATTACTTCCGAGATCTAGCTATCGCTAGGTAATCCACCCAACTATCTGTCTAACAAAAAAAAAATTCTTTAGTGCTTTCTTATCTCTAGGTCATCCTCCTAAGCCAAAGAGGAGTTATTCAAATCATCTAATTCAACATGTGCACAATAAAATAGGTTTTTTAACCATACTCATACTTAGTTTCTTCTTTTTCTTTTCTAAAATAATAAGCTAAAATTCATTGAAACATTATGACACACCTAGTGGGACCTTGAGTCTTTACTTTGGGTTTCTTTTCTTTGAATTTGTATGCTTTTCTCTCTATTTGTTCTCATTAATAAAATTGAAATATCTTTTGGGTTTAAAATTAAGTACATTTATTTCTTTCTTCTAATTTTCTCAATTTGAATTAAATCATATTAATTTTATCGTAACATCACTCTTTGTTGCACACACTAAACCAAACCACTTTTATCAATTAAACATCAAAAAAACTTGAAACAAGGCCCAACTAAGATTTCATCACCTATAAATAACCTTACCCTTTCCCAATGATCCTATTTGAAGGTCATTATCAAGGGGATAACCAAATCAACTATCTATTTGAGTATAAACTCTTGCCCCAATACCAAGCCATGTATTGATTCCAATATAGATTATTTTTTAGCACTTAAACAACTTGAAACCAACCATAGATTTATTTTATAGTACCTAATCTACAATCCAACTTCTACCACACATTCTCATAACTTAAGGCATAAGCCAAAAGTGAGATTAAAATTAACCATCAGATTTTTACATACTCTAGTGTGTGTTGTATTTCCTTGATCATTTTATTGCTTTCTCTCAATTTGAGTTGTAAGATTATTTATGTTTTCTTCTTATCTTCCTTGCATGGTTCTTACTCATCAATAACAAAGAGACTTATCCACTTAGGACCCATCTATATATTATCCAATCTCCTCTACCTCTTCATCTATGGAGTATATCTTAGATGCTGAGAGTTCTCATCATTTCAATGCTTTTAGTGTGCCTCTGGTAGTTTCCTAAGGTGACCTAGACTTTGTTGCCTTTTTAGATAATAACCCGATAGCCTTACAACATTACCTTAACATAGTAGCTCATCGTACACCAATTTTGGCACCACCTACTGACCTACCCTATGGCATGCCATTAGGATTTTTAGGCAACTCTTATGTTTCTGATATCACCACCCAATCATCAGCTACTTAGACATTGGCCTCAATAGGCAACCCATCTAACACAACCATGCAGAATCAACCCATTCAACATTTTAACACCCAAACACCTTCTAGTTTGACTAATAATTCTTCCAACACAAGCACCACCCAACCTTTACCCACCCATAATCTGATTATTGTTGTATTACCTACTACCACCACCACTACCATTCCTCTAGTTATATCCACTCTACTTCCAAACATAGTGGCACCCATACCCTTTACCTTGTTGTCTATCACCACTAGGGTTACCACCTATCCCTTACCTTTGACTCAGCCACCTGTACCCACTCAACAATACATACCCTCTACCCAACCACTAGTGACTACATATTCATATGTGAATTCAACCCAACCACCTATGACCACTTACTCACATGTGGTAACTTCTTAACCTTTGACAAATTACCAATATGTCACTCAACCCTAACCACAATATGCACCTTATAACCCTTCAGGTGCACAACCCCAAGTAAACATAATTAATATGCTTATGGACAAGATGACCACCTTAGAGTCATCCATCTCAGGTGCTCACAACATCTTGTCATATGACCAAATCTATAATGAGCCCATCCATCCATACCTATTAGGTCATATCCTCTCTAATGGGAACTTCCCAAGTTCTCTAAATTCTAAAGTAATGAGGATCCCCAACATCACCTTAGGGAATTTAGTCATGCTTGTTATTTGATTACCTATGATGATGCCCTCCTTCTCTATACCTTCCCCATGTCCCTAGCTAATCTAGAATTGGATTGGTATAGTTTCATACCTAAACACTCCCTCTTCTAATTCACTCATATGGCTCAAACTTTCTTAGAACATTTTTTATTAATATCTCCAAGAAATATCTATCACCGACCTCTACTCTATCTAGTAGTTTGAGGATGAATTCATTGCTGATTTTATAGCTCATTAAAGGAGCTTAATCAACCAACTTTATTTTTCCTTGCCTGAACCTGAACTCATAGAGCTCTTTGCTCAAGAATTTACCAAGCATATATCCTCTATACTACATGTTCAAATATTCCAAACCTTTGATGAATCTTTTACCATGGCACATAAGTTAGATAACAAATACATTGATGAAGGAAAGCTAAAACTGAAGAACAAGAACTCCACCTACAAAACAAATGAGGCATGTTCTTCCAAATTGAGTAGCTTGTCTAATACTAATACCAGGGGTAAGGGAACCATGAATGAATTTATCCTAAAAAATTCTCCTACACCATCTGTTAACCAACAAAATTCCTCTATTTCTTCGAAGTAAACCACAAAGAACCAAAACCATAAGAACCAGAAGTAATTCACTTCACTTGGAGAATCTTATGCTTCAATCTTGGAGAAGTTATTAAAGGATAATATCATTCAACTTCCTCCTATAAAACCACCCCAAAAATTTTACTCTTCTCATCCTGCACCTAGTTGATACAATGAGAATGATCTATGTGCCTTCCACCGAATAATAGGGCATGATGTTAGTAGGTACAATAACTTTAAAAACCTTATCCAATCCTTCATTGACAATGGGGAGCTCACATTAGACAACCCCAATGCACCATCAAACCAATCCCTTGACATGTTTAGGTAACCTTTTCCTAACCATCCACCTATTAAGAACAAGAAGAAAATGGTTAAATGTTATCATGATTCCCATACTATTAACATGGTTCTTAACACACTCATTGCTAAATAACTTGATGACCAACCTATTTATCCCTCACCCTCTCTACTTAGTGGGGTAGCATAGTTACCTTCTCCTCTTTTGGAAACCCAAACCAAGGAAACCCCCTTTCTCCTCCTTCACTCATCGAGGTAGTGAAGCCGTGAACTCCTCCCTTGGTTGAAATACTAGACCAAGCACCCATTTTACCTTTCTCTTCAACCACCGAGAAACCTACTAACCCTTCAAAAATCATTCCAAAAAAGGAAGCCCAAATTTTTTCATCTCCCACAGAGAAGTCACCCATTCAAACCTTGCATCCTTTGATTGAGTAAGAGGACAAGGTTACCATTCTTGTGTCTTAATGTATGGGCTTATATTTTAGGTCCACTATTTAAGGAATCAAACCAACCTATAAACCATTCTCTAGGTTAGTGAAAAAATTGGAATTTATCTCCAACCCTAACATGGATAGATCCACCTTTTGGCAATAATTAGGGCTACATTATATTACTAAGCAAGAACCTCCAACCATACCTTTATCATACCAATGTACCACTTCCACTATCCAAACTCCTACCCTATTAACCAAACCAATAGCAACTTTTACCAATCCAACAATCCGTCAACCATCAAAGGCACCTAAACCCCAAGTGACCAAATCACCTCCTCAAACCAAACCAATCAAGAACATTGGCACCTTACCTACATAGAGTCTTAACCACCCATATATGAAGGTGGATCTTGCCTCACCAAAACCAAAAACCAAGTGTCAAACCAAAGTAACTAAAGAGGTAAAACAACCCAAAGGCTTGATAGCCCAAATTTTAACAAGCACTAGATTAAGACTCTGGACCATAAACGTGTAGACACCATAAATATGCACACCATAGTTTTGAACATCGAAGTACCCCTAGACCTCCTTAGGACCCCCTTGGGACCAATCTAACCTTTTGACCCCTAACCAAGCCTAATCATAGTCAATTTGACCAAACTAGCTTAACCAACCTTTTACCTAATTTTACCCTTCACCCTCAACCACCAATGGTCAAGATGACCATTGACAATCACTTTGACCATCAATGATTAGGGTACACCTCAACCACCAGCATAAAAACCATCCACCTTGCTTTTATAAATATAATGCATCTAAATCCATATGTGAGCCATTGCTTAGACAAGTTAAAATTAGGAAGATAAGTTCACATCTTATTACAACTCTCTTTCTTTGCCTATAAGAAGAGAGGAACAAGGAGGTGAAGATCATCTATAATTTTTATCAATATCTTGTGCATCTAGAGTTCATTTATTTTTTAGGTCAATCATCATCAGCAATCTAATGATCCAACTACTACATCAAAGATCCAACTTGCTACCACAACTCTACTAAAGCACCAAGTATCATTACTCTATTGGAACCACACTAGACTCCATCAATGAGTCAACCACATCAATCAATCACCTGATTAGCTTTCTTTAAGATAAGTATCTATTTTTTGGTATTCATTTACTTTATTTTCCTTTTGCACTCAACTTAGCCCCAACCCATCTCCCAAAATCTCACCTTGTGATCCTATCAATAAACTATTTATCAACAAAGACCAACACATAGTAACCACTGATGGTTGTCTCAACCATCGATGATCTTTCCAACCACTGACAGTCCCCCTAACCATCAATGATCACCTTAATCACCAATGATCAACCCAACCATCAATGGTCACTATGGCAGTAAATTCTATCAGGATATTCTCACCTACCAACCCCCAATCAAATTTGATTTTCTATGTCCCTACCTATTCATAGACCCCTACCTAATTTTCTAAAATAGACCCCAATCATCTAACACTAGTATTAATTAGCTTATCACTATTTTTAATCATTTCTAGTCTATTTCTTAACAAGCATTTCTTGTGTTTAATTTTAGTACCTTTTGATTATTGATACAAATACCTTCTATTTTATTTATAAACTTAATTGTTTAAAATGTGTGGATTGACAGCCATTGAGGAAGCTCTTGCTTCTAAGATCTAGTTATCACTAGGTAATCTAGCCAACTATCTATCTAATAAACAAATTTGCTTTAGTGTTTTCTTATCCACAGGTCATCCTCCCAAGCCAAAGAGGAGTTCTTCATAATCATTTGATTCAATGTGCACATAATCAAAGAGATTTTTCAACCATACCTGTACTTATTTTCTTCTTCTTCCTTTCTAAAATAATAAATTAAAATTCATTGAAACATTCTAGCACGTTTGGTGGGACCTTGAGTCTTTACTTTCGGTTTCCTTTCTTTGCATCTATATGTTTTTCTCTTTATTTGTGCACATTAAATAAATTGAAATATCTTTTGGGTTTTAAATTAAGTGCATACATTGCTTGCTTATAATTTTAGCTCACTTTGAATTAAAGCATATTATTTTTATCGTAGCATCACTCTTTGTTTCACACACTAAACCAAACCAATTTTATCGATTAAACATCAAACAAACTTGAGACAAGGCCCAACTAGAATTTCATCACCTAGTGGTAACCTTACCCTTTCCTAGTGATCCTACTTGGAGGTCATTACCAAGGGGAGAACCAACTCAGCTCTCCAATTGAGTATAAACTCTGGATATCAATATATATTGGCTAAGCACCCAACACTCTTATTGTTTTGCTGTTTGATGTGAGGGGTTAGGTCCCAGTACCAAGACATGTATTTATTCCAATATAGATTCTATTTTAGCACCTAAACAACCCAAAACCAACCATAGATTGCTTTTATAGTACCTGATCTACAAGCCAACTTCTACCACACATTCTCATAAATTAAAACATAAACCAAAAGTGAGATTAAAATTAACCATAGGATTTTAATGTACTCTAGTGTGTGTTAGATTTACTTGATTGTTTTCTTGATTTCTCTCTATTTGAGTTGTAAGATTCTTTATGTTTTCTTCTTATCCTACTTACATGGTTCTTACTCGTAAATAATGAAGAGACATAGCCAATCAAGACCCATCTATAGATTATCCAATCTCCTCTACCTCTTCATCCATAGATTATATCTCAGATGTTGAGAGTGATTATTTTCTTGCTTTCTCTCTATTTGAGTTGTAAGATTCTTTATGTTTTCTTCTTATCCTACTTGCATGGTTCTTACTTGTAAATAATGAAGAGACTTAGCCAATCAAGACCCATCTATATATTATCCAATCTCCTATACCTCTTCATCCATAGATTATATCTCAGATGTTGAGAGTGATCCTTGTCATTCCAATGCTTTTAGTGTGCCTCAAGAATTTCCTAAGGTGACCCATAATTCACTACCTATTTGGATAATAAATTGGTAGCCTTAAAACATTACCTTAACATAGTAGCTCACCGTACACCCATTTTGGCACCACCTACCAACCTACCCTATGGCATGCCATTGGGATTTTTAGGAAACTCTTCTATTTCAGCTATCACCCCCTAACCATCAGCTAGTTAGACATTGGCCTTAACTGACAACCCATCTAACACAACCATGCATAACCAACCCATTCAACCTTCTAATACCCAAACACATCCTAGTCTAACTAATAATTCTTCCAGCATAGGCACCACCTAACCTTTACCTACCCATACTTCAATTACTATTGGAGTACCTAATACCACCACCACTACCATTCCTCTTATTACCTCCACTCTACTTCTAAATGTAGTGGCACCCATACCTTCTACCTTACCACCTATCACCACTAGGGTTACCACCTATCCCTTACCTCTAACTCAGCCACTTGTACCCACTTAGTAATACATACCCTCTACCCAACCACCTATAATTACTTAACCATATGTGGAAACTTCTCAACCTCTAGTAAATTACCAATACATCACTCAACCCCAACCACAATATGCACCTTATAACCCTTCAGGTGCACAACCCCAAGTATTCCTAATGAAGATGCTTATGGACAAGATGACCACCTTAGAGTCATCCATCTCAGGTGCTCACATATCTTGTCATATGACCAAATTTTTAATAAGTCAATCCATCCATTAGTACTTATTAGGCCATATCCTCCATAATGGGAACTTCCCAAGTTCTATAAATTCCAAAGGAGGATCCCCAAAAACACTTTAGGGCATTTAGGCATGCTTATTATCTGATTACCTACAATGATGCCCTCCTTCTTTGTATCTTCCCCATGTCCCTATATGTTCCAACATTAGATTGGTATAGTGTCATACCCAAACACTCCCTCTTCTCCTTCTCCCATCTAGCTCAAACTTTATTGGACCATTTTTTGATCAACATATCCAAGAAATCTTATATCACTAACCTCTACTCTATCTGGTAGTTTGAGGATGAATCCATTGTTAATTTTGAAACTCATTGGAAGATCTTAATTAACTAACTGTCATTTTCCTTGCCTCAACCCAAACTCATAGAGCTCTTTATTTGGGCATGTGACAATCATATCTCCTCTACATTACATTTCCAAAGCTTCTAAACCTTTGATGAATATTTTACCATGGCATGTAAGTTAGATAATAGATCTATTGAGAAAGAAAAGTTAAAACTAAATAACAATAACTCCACCTACAAAACCAATGAGGCCTCTTCTTCCAAACCGAACAACCAATCCAATACCCATACCAAGGGTAAATGAACCATAAATGTAGTTGTCCTTAAAGCCACTCTTCCACCATTTGTCAACCAACCAAATTCCTCTAGTTGTTCAAATAAAACCAAAAAGAACCAAATCCCATAGAAACCAAAAGTAATTCACTCTACTTAGAGAATATTATGCTTCAATCTTGGAGAAGTTATTGAAGGCTAATATCATTCAACTTCCTCTTATTAAACCACCCCAGCAATTTGAATCTTCTCATCCTGCACCTAGTTGATATAATGAGAATTATCTATTTGCCTTCTATCAAGTGATAGGGCATGATGTTAGTCAGTGCAATAACTTCAAAATCCTTATCCAATCCCTCATTATTAAGGGAGAGCTCACATTGGACAACCCCAATGCACCATCAAACCAAGCCCTTGACATCTTTAGGTAACCTTTTCCCAACCATCCACCTATTAATAGTGATAACAACATGGTTGAATGTTCTCATTATGCCCATATTGTTAACATGGTTCTTGACACACTTGCTGCTAAAAAACTTGCTGACCAACCTATCTATTCCTCACCCTCTCTAATTATTGAGGTAGTGGAGTTACCTTCTCTTTTAAAAACCCAAACCAAGGAGATCCCCTTTTCTCCTCCTCCACTTATCAAGGTAGTGGAACCATCAACCCCTCCCTTGGCTAACATAACAGACTAAGCACTCATTTTACCTTTCTTTTCAACCACTAAATGACCTACTACCCCTTAAAAAATCATTCCCAAAGAGTAATACCAAATGTCTACATCTCCCATATAGAAGTCACCCATTAAAGCCTCACATCCTTTGATTCAGGAAGAGGACAAGGTTACCATTCCTGTGTCTCAACCTATGGGCTTATCTTTTAGGTCCACTATTTAGGTAATCAAACCAACCTACAAACCATTCTCTAGGTTAGTGTAGAAATTGGAATTTATCTCCAACCTTGAAATGGATCGATCCATCTTCTATAAAAAATTAGGGCCACCTTATATCACCAAGTAAGAACCTCTAACCATACCTTTAGCATACCAACCTACCGCTTCCATTATCCAAACTCCTACCCTATCAACCAAACCAATAACAACTTCTACTAATCTAAAAATACTTCAGCCATCCAAGGCACCTAAACCCTAAATGACCAAATCAACTCCTCAAATCAAACAAACGAAAACTAATAAATAATCTTGGTACCTTCCCTACATAGAGTCGTAACCACCCATCTATGAAGGTGGATCTTGCCTCACCAAAACCAATAACCAAGAACCAGACCAAAATAACCAAAGAGGTAAAACCACCTAAAGGCCTGATGGCCCAAATTTTAGTTCCCTCAACTTTTCCCTCCATTTTTGGACCTCATCCCTCTACCTTGAGTAGGAATCCTATTAGCTCCATGAAAACCCCACCACCTCTTTTGGTTACACCTTCATAGTTGATTTTTGAGGTACCTCTCTTCACCACACCAATGATACCCAGGCTACCCACCTTACAATCTTCCACCTCTAGTTCATCAACCTCCTTATCTAAACTAAATTTATCAACCAAGTGTACCACCTTACCTAAGGCACCTATCACCAAACTTGCTTCCAAATAACCTTTTACCTCAACAACTAAATCCAAGACTATTAAACCTTTACCACTTTTAATTTAATCTTACTCAACCATTTTCCAAAGGTTTTTATAAACTTATTGCTTAGCCTTACCTCCCATTAGGCCCTTTGACCCTCTTACTTCAAAATCCATCTAGTATAATGACCACCAAGTGTGTTCTTATCATAGGACACCTAGCCATGACATGAAAAAATACAAAGCTCTCCAAACCATTATCCACTAGCTTTATGATGAGGATGATCTATTAAAAAATGAGTCTCCCATGATTCCTCTATTGATCCCACCAACAACCATACATACCTAATGCTTACCCACTCCCCCACTCACACCTCAGAGTGAAGATGAGTCTACCCAATCCCCTACCCTAACTCCTCCTATCCATACAATCAATGTGGTCATGAGATCATAGCAAAAGGATAAGGGGAAGGCTAAGGTGTCCATTCCATAAATGTATGCATCTTTAACCCCCTAATAAACTCAAACCCATCCATCCCCACCTTCGACCAAACCCAAGGTGTCTATTTTAGGTGCCTCCCAATATAACCCCTTAGAATCCATAAGGAGAGTTATACTTAAGCAACATCACTAGATCCCAATGAAAATAAGCTTGTATGATTTGATCTCTACCTCTCCCCATCACGGATAAGCACTGATCGAGACATTGTAATCCATAGAGATCTAGCCTAAATATCCCCAACCTCTAGCAACCTTTATTAGTGCCCTTCAAATTTCCAACCTTATTACCTTCAAGGATTTAGAAATACCTTCCATCTATCCAAATGACCCAGATCCCACTCTCTTTATTACTAATTACATCAACCAAACCCACATCAAATGGCTCATGATTGATGGGGGAGATAGCATTAACATTATCTCCTCTTATGCCTATAACCAACTCAACCTACTAGATAATGTCATGTCCAACACCTTGGTCATCCTTTGATCATTTAATGATACCATGGCCACTATTTTGGAGACTGTTGTCCTTTATATCCATTTAGTACCTTGCATGCTCCTTGAAATATTCTATGTAATAAAAGGTGAATTCTAATACAATGTTTTTTTGGGATGACCCTAGATCCACTCTATGGGTTGCATCCCCTCCACCCTTCACTACTATGTAAAGTTTGAGCATGAAGGCTAGGTCATCACCATCCAAGCTAACCTAAGTCCTTTCGTAACATGCAACATAACCTATCACCCCAATGATGTCCTCATACCCCCATCTAACACACCCTCAGTAGCTAAATACCAACCTTTAACCATAAAAGTGGATGTCATATCCCCTTCCACTGATGAGTCATCCACTAGTTCCTATATCCCTTCAAACCAAATCCCCATCATGGACCCTTTAGAATAAATATTCTATCATCTTTCACTGGGTTAATATCACCTTTTAGCCCTTGACACTTTCCTTACTCCTCATAAGTATGGGAAACTTACTAACTAACTAGGATATGAGCCCAATGTTTATAACTATTATTCCCTTTGGACCTCGCTACTATCAAAAACATTTTATCTATGGGGGACTTGAAAAACCCCTTAGTGATTCTACCACCTCTCTTCCACCTTGACCATTCACCATCAGTTTCTTTTACCTAGATAAACTAAACTTCACCAAGACATACCTCCATCGATGTGCTTGGAAAGACTTTGGTCTTGGATAATATGAGCATGACCCACATGAGTTGGTATTCATTAAAACTAAAAATCCTCATGAGAAATAAGGCCTTAATTTCATCATACCCAATAATAAACAAACCAAACCACCTGCCATCACCATTACTAAGGAAGATACCCCTTCCTCATCAACTGCTCCTCCATCTACATTTAAGGATGATGACATCATCCCACCCAACTTTGCTTTCATCAATATGATCAACCTTAGACCCCTGAATTATCAAAAGGATAGGGTGATCATAATCATCCCTTTGACCCATCTTGAGATGATAAGAGATGACTTTCCTACCATTAACATTATTTAGTGCCAGAATGATGATTCTATGCTCACATATCTTGGTGCCCTAGATTCTATAATCCATAAATCCATTCCTCCTAAAACCTCGACCATGTTGAATGAATCTACCATAGATATCAAATTGGGCACTCTAGACAACCCCTACATTTTCAAACTTATCCAATCACTAAATTCTAAGGAGCTATGGGACTTCCCCTCTTTCCTCCAAGACTATAGCATAGCTTTTACTTGGTCTTATAGTAGTATGCATGGAATTGACCCTATCATTGCTACACATAATATAGTCACTAACTATGATGCTAAACCTATTAAGTAAAAACATTGACATATGCACCCTCGCATAACCCTTCTCATCAAAGAAGAGATTTAGTATCTTATATCTATGAATTTCATTCAACCCATATACTATCCTCAATGGGTCTTTAATGTTGTACCTATCACCAAAGCCATAGGGGGACTACACATTTGTGTGGAATTTTGTGACCTCAATCTTGATTGCCCCAAAGATGACTTTCCTCTATCAAGCATCGACTAGCTAGTTGATCTTACATCCAACCATGAGATGTTATCTCTCATGGAAGGATTCTTAGGTTACAATCAAATCTTAATTACCCTTTAATATCAGCACAAGATTACCTTTACCACCCCATGGGGAACCTTCAGCTATAGAGTCATGAATTTTAGGTTAAAGAATGTCGTTGAAACTTACCAACATGCCATGAATTATATCTTCTATGCCCTTATCCATAAGATTGTAGAGGACTATGTGGATGACCTTCTCAAAAAATCCAAACTCTAAAAATATCATTTGGTCATTCTCAAGATCATCTTTGAGCAACTTATCCATTACCACATTTGATTAAACCCTGATAAGTGTATTTTTGGGGTCTTGTTAGGAAAGCTTCTTGGTTTCATTATTTCCCTTCATAGAATCAATTCTGATCCCACTAAGATCAAATACATCCTTGACATTCTTCCTCTCATCAACCTTAAGCAACTCCATATCTTTCAAGAGAAGCTTTAATCCATTTATCATTTTATCTCCTAGCTTTTGGATTGATGTCAAACCTTCTACCACCTTCTGAAGAAGGATGTCTCTTTTAAGTGGAATAGTGACTGTCAAAAGGCCTTTAACTCACTCAAAAAATACCTTTTGTTTCCACCTATCTTCACCCATCCCAAGGATGACCAACCTTTCTATCTATACATCTCCACCACCAACCATTCCCTAGGGTAATACTTGTTCATTAGGATGAACAACACAGAGAGCAAGCCATCTACTACATTAGTCAGATGCTTGTAGAATATGAGACTCGATATACCCATATAGACAATCTTTGCTTAGATTTAGTATTAATAGCCACCAAGATTTGCCACTACCTTCTTAACCAAAAAACTTATGTCATAATCAACACTAACCCACTCAAGTACATACACTCCAAGCCATATCAAAACTAGTGTATATCTAAGTGGTTTATGCTCTTAGCAGAGTTTGACCTTAAGTTCCTTTAGCATAAGTCAATTAAGGGGCAAGTCATTACTAACCAATTGGCTAAGGCACCTTTAGCTGATAATCAACCTCCTCCTCTTGAGTTCTCTAATGAGTCCATCATGACCCTCTCTCAGGTAGACTTCACCTATCAAGTCACTATGTTATTTGATGGGTCAAAGTTTAAGTGTGGTATTGGAGTTGGTATCATCTGTATCCCCTTTGATGGTGAATCTCTCCTTTTATCCTTCAAGTTTGATTTTGAATGTACCAATAATATGGTTGAATATAGATCCCTAGTGATAGGTCTTTAAGATACCTTAGCCTTAGAATTCAAAACAATCAACATCTTTGGTGACTCCCAAGTTATTTTCAATCAAATCAATGGCTCTTACCAATGTAAAAATGATGTTTTTCAATAGTAAAAATAACTAGTTGATGAACTCATAGCATCATTTGAACATTACCACATTTAATCAACCCTATAATTTACCAATAAGTTCATTGACACCATGGCTTCCCTTGCCTCTAAGATCCCATTTGCACCCTCAAATTCTAAGTTGTCTATTTTTATCTATAGACTGACCCAACCTTCCTATTTCAAACCAAATTCTCCCACCATTTTCAATGTGGAAGAGACCCAACTTGACCTTTGGTATTAATATACCTTTGACTACCTCAACTTTACCATCATTCTTTCTAGCCTTTCCAATAATTATTTAAGAGAATTTATGTAGATCACATCATGATACACCATTATGGGAGGAATTATTTATAAACATTGATTTGATGGCCTCCTCTTTCATTGCCTATGTAGTCATGAAGCCTCTCATGCTATAATGGAAATACATGATGGAATCTATGGGAGACATTTTATCAGCCTCACTATAGCTAAACATATCCTTCAACTTATTTATTATTGTCCTAACCTTAACCAAGACTATTTTGATTATGTGAAAAAGTGTGTTAAATGCTAGCAACATGCCAATTTGCATCATGCACTTAGCCATAGTCTTGGCATTTCCACTAATTTTTTGCCCTTTTCGTAATGGGGTCTAGACCTTATTGTTGAAATTAAACCCCATTCCTCATAATTACACCATTATATCATCACTATGACCAAATATTTTACCAAGTGGGTAGAGGTTATTCCTCTAGTCTTGACCAAAGTGGAAAATATTATCAACTTTATCAACCATCATATCATCTGCCACTTCAGCTTTCCTCATAATATTATCACCAACAATGGAAAGTATTTTAAGAACAAGCAAGTCTAGGATCTATGTGATGCATTTATAATTAAGTTAATCTTCTCCTCACCCTATCTCCCTTAAGCAAATGAACAGGTTGAGGCCTCTAACAAAACTCTTAACAACACGCTAACTAGAATGGTCAATGCATCTAGTTAAGATTAGAATTTACACATCCCCTTCTCCTTATGGGCATATCATACTAGAATTGTAACCCCTACAAGTGCTACACCTTTTTATCTTATGTTTGGAGTAGAGGTCATCTTGCCTCTCAAAGTCCAAATCCCATCTCTTCACATATCTTTGCATGATCTTATTTCTAAGGATGATTATCATCAGTACTATTTAGCTCAACTTGAGATACTTGATGAGCATCATTTAGCATCCCTTACCCATCTCCACGTCTATCAAGAGCATGTCAAACATGCATATAAAAAACACCTCAAAGTAAAAGAATTCAACATTAGTGATATCATCCTAAATGAAAATCAACATGTCACCAATATGGAGAAAAGTGAGCAGGGCAAGTTTGCTTTCAATTGGATTGGACCCTGTATCATAACTGATAATTTTTCTTCTCTTGAAGGCCACCCAAAGCCTGAGCCCCTCAATGCTTCACATCTACATCCATTCTTTTGCTAAGAAGGATCAAGTTTACCTTTTGTTTCAAATTAAGTTTATCCCTTAATTTCAACCACTTTCATCTCCCTATTTTAGGGGAAACTAATTAAAACTAAATCATGTGATTATTTTTCATAGTCATAGCCTAATCTACTTTTCACCCCTTTCATATGATGTATTCCCATGATCATTATTACTTACACATCTTCATACCTAATCAACCTTCTTGTGCTTTTAGTTTTGCCTTAATAAAGGTGAACCCTTAAGCCTATATAATCAAGTCTATGTCAAGTAAAATCAAACATTAAAAATTACTATCACTAGCAATCATGAGTCATCCCTAGCATTCACAGACTGTTCCCTTAAAGGATAACTATTAAAAATTTATTTGAAATTTCCAAATGTAAGATGGACTTCTCCCTTGAAGGATAGATATCAAAAAAATTGAACAAAGCTAATAAACTTAGACCACTCCCTTGAAAGATGGCTGAGTAAAGCATTTTGTCAAAGGCCTAGCAATTACTTAGAAGATTTTTGCATCGATTAGCTTCCCATATATAGCAATGAATCAAAGACCCATTATCAAAATCAAACAAAATAAAACTCATTTTTAAATTCATAATTGGTTCTCAAATAGAAAAATAAAGTGGAAACCATAATCAGCATTCATAAGTAGATTTCCAGCATCGATCAGTCTACACAGTTTGGCATGGACTTGTTTATCTTGACTCTTCAGACATCTATAGAAGAGGTATGCTAGTCTCATAATAAGCTTCTATTTTCATGCATCTCCCCTATAAATAAGGGATTTTTGAGCTTACTTAACATTATGTAGTCAAGACACCTTTTTAACCAACTAACAAACACTAATGTGAATCACTTTAAGGGCTTATGTTCATTAAACTAATCCAACCTAAATTTTGTTTTAATCCTCATCAATGAAGAAACATCATGCCCTCTTCTTATCTGGTCATGACTAGTTGATATTTTTGTTATGACATTTGTCTCTTGATTACATTCTTTGTTCTCTAATCAAGTGTTGTTAATTAAACTATCTCGTGAATTTTATCTCAAAAATAAATTCACAACATGCATAACCATAACCATAATCACAAGCATAATAAAACCATAAAATCCATGAGCATTAAAACAAACAACCATTTTCCACCATGTGTCTAAATAATGAAGCATATACTCACTAATATTTAGCATGTCATAAACAAATAGGAAGCATAACCATATATCAAAACCATCTCATGCTTAGCTAAGCCTATATCAATGTTTAGCATCCATAACATAAGCATCTTCCATAAGTAATATAAACATCACATCATAAGCATTATGTATCAACACAAACCATAAACCATGAACATGAGCATAAAAAAATATCATATATATCTCATGAGTAAAATAGAATAATCTGTACAAGTAGATAGACATGTCTCTCTCTCAAAATGTACATCTCACCATATTGACTCATAGGCTAGAATCAAAATTATATACACATGTCATAATCTAATCATATCTTGTTTATGCCCCAGGGATACCACTATCTCATGGAGAACCACTGGATCCTAGTGCATGCCCACATACTATACCTACAGATCCCCCAAATGTACCTATCTATCTAGGTACAGATGTTGCTCACTGGTTTGTTGTCACTACATTGGCATTGTCTACCAAGCTAGCTCTATAATCACACCATTAGGGATCTTATGGACACTATGTAAAAACTATGACCTCATAATACCATAGCTCCTCTACTATAGATAGGTATTTTTCCATGGGGATCATGCCTGATAACCCTATCTATGATCTAGTTGCTCCTCCTCTCTAACTTAGAGAATCCCTTCCTTATGTAACCAAGGTGAGTGAAGACCATGATTGGTCCCTATCACCTATGAGAGTAGTCACCTGATCATGTAAGGTAACAACCTAAACTTGTAAGGTGGCCACCTACCCCTATAGCACTATGACCTATCCCTATGTAATGGATAACATTATTCCTACCTATCCATCGAGGCCAGCTCCCTATACCTATGTTCTTTATCCCCCTCTCCCTGTTGGGTCCATAGCCATCAATCTCACACCACCATCATCTTGACCAATATTTATATCTACATATAATACTTGGTACTATGCCATGTGCCCATCTTTAAAGCTCATGTTATCTACCTATGTTATGGCTGGTAACTCCTCGTAATCTAGCAAATTAAGCACAAGATATGGCTATGACAATAGAATCTCTAAATCTTTTTGCCTATACCTATGGAATGGACCTAGAATACCCTATACAAAGCCAAACTAACTCCTTACCCTCTCAAATGGGTTAAGTTCCACTTCCATATCCCACCTAAAAATTATCCATATATAGCTCTATAGGGAGAGTGTCTGTTAGGAGACCCCTTATCCAACGGAAGCACAATTGATTACTTTCTTATAAGCAATTAAACACGAAATTATACCAGAATGATAAAGTAACTAGAAACTTGAGACAGCAAAGAATTTGAGAGACAATACACACTCTTGTATTAGATATTACTAGAAGAAAATACAATAAGGAAGATGCCACTTCTTCCTCCACCTCAAAGGCTTGCCACACCTCAAGACCTTCTTCCCTCTCTCTCTTTCTCAACACAACAACTCTATAGTCTGAGTTATTATCCCTCCTTGAATGCTTCAGCTGATCTCCTTGACCTTACACCTGTAGATCTCCTTGACCTTGCTTGCTTCAATGCTTTTACTTGCCTTCTTGATAATTACAATACATGCCTCATGGGTCTTTAAATAGAATCCCATGGTTACAAAAATAGAAATATAACTACAATAATTAGACACATAGCTCGTGACTATAATTAGTCATTTGACATGCAAACACTCACTTCACTTAACTGACTGTTCGTCAACAACAGTTCTGGAATGCATAGGCGACCGACGTCGGTCCCTACTTGACTGGTGCTACCGACGTCGGCCGACTACTTGCCATCGTCAGTTTCCTTCTCCACTGTCTATGACCGACATCGGTTATACTACCAACACCAGTTCTTCAGCATCCTCTTCTTTGTGTCTGAAAATAGTTGAAGCTTTTAGCTCCACACCCTAATAATCTCCCACTTGGAGATAAATAGCTACTACTGTACCTGTACCTGTACACCATCTATTTTGTTCCTTTGGCTCTGTATCCCTCTTTAAAGTCACTCTTGAAGACCAACCACCACACAAACCTGTGATGCTATACATATCACTTATGCCAAAAGAATTTTGCTACTCCCAAATTCTTCATGACATACTTTTGAACCAACTCTACCCTTAGCTCAGAAAACTCCCTGTATATGAAACCCTGCAAAAAGTAACACAATATAGTAACAGGATAATGTAGCTAATATTATCCAACCTGGTAAAGATAAAAAACAATGGTCAAACCTCCATTGTCCTACAGCTAACTCAAGACTATATACCTTAGCCTTCTGTCTCAGGTGTCCATCCACTCTCTTCTCTAAAACGGGAATCCATCTCTCTATCCAGTGCTTCCTTCTAGCTGACAACTCTACCAACAAATAGCTATTTGGTTCTTCTCCAAGGACTCACACTCCTCATCCATGTCAAGCTCCCATTGTTTCTGGATTCTACCTGCATTGCTTCCTCTGTCTTCCTAGTTCTTGACTATCAATAAGCAATATAGAGAAGGTGAACAATGAATATGAGGTTCACATACCTTTTCTGACCTCTGTATGGGTGTTTGAGACTCCTTGATAGCTAACTGTCCACCCATCATCCATTCTAGTGACCGATCTTGGCCATCTCCCAGTCTACTCCCGACCGATGTTAGTTCCCTACACTGACCCTGACTATCGACATCGTTACCCCTGGCTGACGCCGGTGTCCCCCATGTCGATGTCAGTCCTAATGACCGATGTCAGACTTCTCCTGCCTAACCTACCGACCCTGCTAGTTTGCACATGACTGATGTCGGTGTCTGGATGACCGACGTCGGTTCCAAGTGACTGACATCGGTGTCTGTGTGTTCCTGTGAGTGATGAATTCTTCAACTGTGAGCTCATCTTGGATCAGATCTCTGTCCATACTGCCCTACTCAGATTTATTTAGTGCCTGTAACTGTTCTCTGGCCTTCATCTCCTCCAAAAACACCAAGACTTCCTTGTTCTTGTCAAAAGCATCAAATTTCCTTTTCCTGCAATGAATTTTATCTATGCTTTTTGAATCTGAACACATACCTTTTGAATCAAGAACGTCCATTCCCTTCTTATTCATGTGACCCAGCCTATTAAGCCACATCTTCGAATCTACAGCTAAAGTAGATAAACCAGAAGTAGAATCAGTAATACAAGTAGATAGATAAAGAGTACCTACTTTCTTACCTCTAGCTAAAATAAGTGCTCCCTTGGTAACCTTCCAAGAGTCTGTTGTGAGGGTTATTGTGCATCCCTCATCACCCAACCTTCCTACAGAAATCAAACTCTGCTTCAGAATTGGAACATGCATGACCTCCTTCAACACCCATGTGTTGCAATCTGCAATCTCAGCTGCACTTTCCCTTTGCCAATTATCTGACAAGGCATACCATCCCCTAAATAGAGCACTCCAAAGTCTCCCTGTTCATACTCATGAAACAAATCTCTGTTTGGGGATGCATGAAAAGATGAACCAGAATCTAAAATCCATGATCCTACCTGACTATCCAAAGAAAGTATGAGAGCATCTTGTACCATGATATTTGCATCTTTTGCTTCTTCTTTACCTTTAGGTTGATTCTCTTTATCTCGAAACCAACACTCCTTCTTTGTATGTCCTTTCTTTCAAAAAACTAGCAGGTAATACCTTTGGACTCAGATCTCTTTCCTAACCTTGATTTCCCTTGCTCAATCTTCTCCCTTTGCCTTCCCCTGCTTTTGCACTTAGAGCATTCCCTGATGATTCACCTGTGCTTCTCCTGCATATTTCCTCATTCAAGATCACACTCACAACATCATCAACTTTTAAGATTTTAGAAGCAGATGCAGAATTACTTACTGCCATAACCAAATTGTCCCAACTTTCAGGCAAAGAACATAAAATCAAGAGAGCCTTTACCTCATCATCAAAAATGATATTGACTGAAGCTAATTGGTTTACCAAACCATGGAAATCACTAAGATGAGTATGTACCGATCCACCTTCCTGCATTTGCAAAGTAAATAGCTGCTTCATAAGATATACCTTATTAGAAGTTGAGGGTTTTTCATATAAATTCACCAAGGACTTTATCAACTCTTCTGTTGTCTTGCACTATGATAAGCTAGAAATCATAGACGATGTAAGGCTCAACCTTATGGAACCGAGAGCCTTCTGATCAAGAATGTTCCATTCTTCATCTTTCATATCTGTGGGCTTGCATGTAACCCCACCCAATGGTAAGTACAGATCCTTCTGATACAGATAATCCTCAATTTGCATCCTCCAGTGATGATAATTCTTGCCGTTAAACTTCTCCATTTGTAGCTTACTTTCTTCTGCCATTGCTAAACTCCCACTCAATCAGAAAACCCTGTGAATGACCTGTAATCAAAAATAACCTGCTTCCTGTAAACCGTAGCTCTGATACCAACTGTTAGGAGACCCCTTATCCAATAGAAGCACAATTGATTACTTTCTTATAAGCAATTAAACACAGAATTATACCAGAATGATAAAGTAACTAGAAACTTGAGACAGCAAAGAATTTGAGAGACAATACACACTCTAGTATTAGATATTACTAGAAGAAAATACAATAAGGAAGATGCCACTTCTTCCTCCACCTCAAAGGCTTGCCACACCTCAAGACCTTCTTCCCTCTCTCTCTTGCTCAACACAACTCTATAGTCTGAGTTATTATCCCTCCTTGAATGCTTTAGCTGATCTCCTTGACCTTACACCTGTAGATCTCCTTGACCTTGCTTGCTTCAATGCTTTTACTTGCCTTCTTGATAGTTACAATACATGCCTCATGGGTCTTTAAATAGAATCCCATGGTTACAAAAATATAAATCTAACTACAATAATTAGACACGTAGATCATGACTATAATTAGTCATTTGACATGCAAACACTCACTTCACTTAACTGACTGTTCATCAACAGCAATTTTGGAACACACAGGCGACCGACGCCGGTCCCTGCTTGACTGGTGCTGCCGACGTCGGCCGACTACCTGCCATCACCGGTTTCCTTCTCCACTGTCTATGACTGACGTTGATTATACTGCTGACACTGGTTCTTTATCATCCTCTTCTTTGTGTCTGCAAATAGTTGAAGCTTTTAGCTCCACACCCTAACAGTGTCTACCTCCTATACTTAGGCCATGCTAGAAACTAAACATGAGGTCTCCAAGTGATGTCACCAATCACTAGTGCACCTAGTTCACCTCTTAATTAATTTATGTAATGGGCTCCTCCCCCTATATCTATCATAATAAAATCACCCCTCCATCACATGAAACCAATGGGGAACTCTATCTGCATGTATCCTTCTCAAAGTAATCCCATTGGCCTTAACACCCTAATGTGTTCATATGCCCAATAATGAAAAACCAAGTCAACAATGATACCATACCTTTGGTGGGACCTAAACCCCCATATCACCCTATATATCTATACTAGGAAAATAGGTACCCAACCAAAGATAGTCCAACCTAGCAATAGCTTAACCAGAACCCCCAATAGCAAGTATGGGAACCTCCCGCTACTCAAGTTGGGAAGTACAAAGCATGAAATGATAATCATAATCATGGTCATGAGTCTCTTCTCACCTAATGCCCTCTAATACAAATCATGATACCTAAACCCCTTGCATGCCATTTGAACTAATCATTATCATCTCCATATAAAAGTTATATGAGCTCCTCCCACTCTGCATGCTCTATGTGATAGATCAAATTACCTCAGAGTAAAAGCCATGTAATCCTATATATGTCCTTCAACAATATATTCATCTCATTAGTCAGTAATAGGAAGGTGTTCATAGTGGTATCCCATCTCTTAATGAGTGTTATATCTATGGATGCATCCTAAAGCACATGATAATAATGCTTCATTTCCCCCAACCCAACTTCCTCTATGTGGGCCCAACCGACTAGGGTCATCCCCTACTAGATCCCTGTGAAGATACGTGGCATTTGATTATGCATCTATATCTGCTCCCTAACCTACACCAATTTGGAAACATATCTTAGTCACCTACATCATTATCATCTACCCTACCCTACCCTACCCTCTAAATAAACTAGCCTATTTCCTTATCCATCCTATCAATCTACCCAATACCCATTAAATTTACCCTCTAAACCTGCAATGCCAACCTATACCTAGAAATTACCCCTATTTTACTTTAAAAAATTTAAAACACTTATCAAAACCTTCATTTTCATAGGTGGCCATTGATGGTCATGGTGACCATCGACGGTCATGGTGACCATCGATGGTCAAGCCCAACTATCAATGGTCATTATGGGTGTTTCGTAAGTGAAACACCCTAAACCCTATCTACCCTAAAAATTACCCAATATGCAATTAAATTTACTAATTTTCTACCCTAAGGTACTTACCCACCCCATTTCAACTACGTACATGATCAATTTTCCCATTTACACACAAAATTACCCAAAACCCCCAAGTACTTAACTAAGGCATAACAGTTCAAACCCACCCATTTTAACTTACCCTAATCCTAATGCAATTGTAAAATTTAAGAAAAGGCTATAAAATTTTAAATCATCTCCTACCTCATTTCATGACCACTATCATGAATTTAGTCATAGGCCTGCTTATCCTCATCTGTACTCATGTGCTACCTACATCTTTATTGGTCCCCTAGGTCCACCCTTCACCTTAATTAATAGTCAAGTCCACCTCAGTAAAAACTCTTATTAATAAATTTTTCCATAAAGTGCTAAAAATGATAGAGCTCAAAGTCAATAATATCAAAAGTAAAAATGAGTGAAAAGTGATTCACATTTCACTTTTACCCCATGGACTTTTATAGTTTCTACCCTGACCATCAATGGTCAGGGTGACCATCGATGATTGCCCTTAGGGACCTTGACCATTGATGGTCAGGTGGCCCCACTTTTTTTCTCTTATCTTGAGTACCCTTCCTTAGCAACAACCACCCATTTTTATGCACCCTTGGAGACTACCTTCTCTATCCAACTTAACCACCTTGTCACCTCATTATTGGTATATTTTGGCCTAACTAGCACATGTTTTGTGACACATTTTACCTGGTCCTTTGACCACAATAATAACATTTCCATGTTGACCACTTTTTGAACTTGCACTACTTCACACTTACTAAACCCACTTATGTCTTTTTGGGAGCACTTCCTACCTTGGATACCCATGAAACTTGACCTAAGAATAATTTCACCAGGATAAGTTCCTACCTTAGATACCCACTAAAACCTAAACATCACTTAGAAGACTTATGAGTGTACCCAAGTACCATGCCTAAATTTAGTCACATAGTCTATTTATCTTTTATCCTTCTAACACTGACCTTTACTTTTACCAACTTAACAACCTAGTCTATGCATGATCTTGGCTATCACATCTTTTTGTCACACTTTATGCACTTGTTTTTACTTCAATGCCCAACCTATCACCCACCTTCATGACATACACCTTCATCATCACCTTTACCAACCTTATCAAACTTGCACCCAATTCTATCCCACCTTATTGATTCTTGGTTTGAGGGGGAACAACTCCTCCCATGCTCAGGTCAATCAGACCTTTGACTAGCAATCTATTTTTATTTTGCAACTTGTCAATTCAAGCCGCATAACAAAAAGGGGCAAAATGTAGACACCAAAAATCTACACACCATGATTCCAAGTGTCGAAGTATCCCCAGACTACCTTAGGACCCCCTTAGGACTAATCTAACTCTTTAACCCATAACCAAGCATAACCATAGTGAATTTGACCAAACAAGCTTAACCAACCTTTTACCCAATTTGACCCTTCACCCTCAACCATCGGTAGTTAGGATGATCATCGATGGTCACCTTAACCATCAATGATTAGGGTGCACCTCTTTAACCACCAACATGCAAACCATTTGCATTTATTTTCTAAATATAATGCATCTAAATCCACATGCAAGCCATTACATGGATGAGTTAAAATTAGGAAGCCCAGTTCATATCTTGTTGTATCTCTCTTGCTTTGCCTAGAAGAAGAGATGAATAGGGAGGTGAATATCATCTACAATTATTATCAAGAGCTTGTATATCCAAAGTTCCTTTATTTTTTATGTCAATCATCATCAACAATCTAATGATCCAAGTACTATGTTAGAGAGCCAACTTGCTATCATAGCTCTGCTAAAGCACCAAGTACTATTACTCTATTAGAACCATGCTCGATTCCATCAACAAGTCAACCACCTTAATAAATCTCCTAATCAGCTTTATATAAGTATCTATTTTTTGGTATTCATTTACTTTATTTATCTTTTGCACTTAGCCCAACACTAACCCATCTCCTAAAATCTCACCTTATGATCCCATGAATTAGTTATTTATCAACCTAGATCAACACATAGTAACCACTAACGGTTGTCTCAACCATCAATAGTCTATCTAACCATTGATGATCACCCTAACTATCGATGGTCACCTTAACCACCGATAGTCAGCCCAACCACTGATGGTCACTATGGTAGCAAATTCTAGTAAGTTATTTTCACCTACCTACCCCCAATCAAATCTAATTTTCTATGTCCCTACCTATTTGCAAACCCCTACCTAATTTTTTGAAGTAGACCCCAATCATCTAGCACTAGTATTAATTAGCATATCATTATTTTTAATCATTTTTAGTCTATTTCTTAATAAGCATTTATTGTGTTCAATTTTAGTACCTTTTGATTATTGATGCAAGTACTTTCTATTCTATTTATAAACTTAATTGTTTAAAATGTGTGGATTGACAGCCCTTGAGGAAGATCTTACTTCTAAGATCTAGCTACCTCTAGGAAATCTACCCAACTATCTATCTAACAAACATATTTGCTTTAGTGTTTTATTATCTACAGGTCATCCTCCCAATCTAAAGAGGATTTCTTCACAATCATATGATTTAATGTGCACACAATCAAATAGGTTTTTCAACCATACCTATACTTAGTTTCTTCTTCTTCCTTTCTAAACTAATAAGTTAAAATTCATTAAAATAATTCCCTTTTACTCTAATGGAATATACCTATGATTTATTCCTAAACATTCATGAATTCTTTATATTGATTTTGGACCACTTTAGTTCCACTTTCCTTTCCCAATTTGGCCAAGTAATAGACCCCAACATCCTATACCAATAGTTTGTTTGTATCAATAGGGTGCCTAATGAGTTCATTATAAGTTTCAATACTAGGTTTCAAAATATGTATAGTAGGGTAATCATGATTTACCAATCTAACCCTCAACTATAACTTGAAATGTACAAGAATGCCCTATACCCTTGGATGGCCATGTTCCTAAAAAAAGACATAGATATAACTGATTTACCCTTAGCATATGTAAGGGCCATCAAAGTGGATAGGAAACTAATTCTTTAGGGATACACCATGACCCCTACTCCTGGCATGTTACCAAAATTTCTTGCATTAAACATCTTACTTATCATTAATTGGAATACGCATATGCTTTAGCCACTCCTTGCAATGCATCATCTCTCATTGGGTCATCCCAATTCAAACTAGCCACTAGGTTTCTTAAACCTAGGGGTATAGATTTGAGTCCATGGACTCAATATTAAGTGGCATTAGTTGTGGATAATAACACCTAGATCATGCCTCAAGAGTCCACTAAAAATGAGTTAGATTCTATTCAACTAATGATACAAAAGCTTAGTAATGACTTTCTAGGGTTATAGAGACAAATGAGAAAATCTAATGTAAAAAAATCTAATAAGAATGTCACATATCAAATGCTGAATAGGAGCTATAACTACCCTCACAACCCCCTAAAACCTTTACCTATAGGCTCCCCAAGATTAATATCTTCAATATAGCCTTACCCAACTAATGTTGGTTGCAAAACATAATAGCATGTAGAGAGCTAGATTGCATGGATTATGGTTCTACTTTCAAAATCTTCTAAAAGTAAATGGAAGAATATGAGATTGTTCCCAATCATCTAGAATCCTCCAATTTGGGTAAATCCCCCAATACTGCTATGGTATTGGAAACCTTAGATTTCCCTCTCTAATAATAAAATAATATAGAGGAAGGTATTAGTAAGGTGCAAGAATTTTAGTAATTCTAAAAGATCAATTAGGCCCTTAGGAGTAGGTAACAACAACCCTTTACTACATTGACCCCCCCAAATAATGGTGTAACTCCACTAAACCAAAATGTTAGGAATGGCCCTCCACCTCCAAGACCTCAAGAGCCTAATACACCTATAGAAACCTAACCATTTTAAGGAAAATGGGGTTACAACATAGTGGAGGATATGAATAAAATCATGGCTAACATTACCCTTCATGAGCTTGCCCAAATCAATGAGCAGTGGGACCTATTTGTTAAGATCATTGACTCAAAATTCAACACTATCAGCCTAGCCAAAATTGAATTCAACACACACCAATGTGCTTATCCACAATAAAAATATGGAGGTTTCCCCATTCCTTTTAACCACTTGATTATTTGGAAATAATATACATAACTGCTTAGTAGATTTTGGAGCCTCAGCCAATGTGATGTCGAAAGGCGTATATGAGAAACTCAATCTAGCCTTCATAAAATAAAACAAAGTTTTGGTCTATTTGGACAAATCAAAGGTGAAAGCAAAAGATGATTTATTAAACATCCACATCAAGTTGAAATATGAACTTAGGGTTCAACACTTTATAGACTTTCAAGTGGTTGACATTCCATGAGACTATGGTATGCTCCTCAACAGAGATTGGTCTAAGGCCTTGAATGGGTATATGGCCATAAATTTCTTCCATATGTGGTTACCTTGGAGAGGAGTGGCCAACAAAATATGCATAGACTGGGAGCCATGTATGAAACACATGATCATCAAATACAACGCTATTGATTAGAAGATAAACCTAGATTTTTTAGACCTAGGCATATACACATTAAGAACCAAGTCTCCAAAAAACCAATCCAATCATAACCTAGTTCCACTTGGATTGTGGTCCCTTTATGTAGATGAAGCTTGATCCAAACATGATAATGGAGCTGGTGTTTTTCTTATAGATCCCTTAGTGAGGAAACATCTAGTGTCCTATAGGTTAAAGTTCCCTTATATGAATAACTTAATAGAATATTAAGCTCTAATCCTAATATTATAATTTGCATTGAGACATGAGGAAAATAAACTAATAGTACTCAATGACTCTGAACTGGTAGTCAACTAGTTCAAAACTAAGTTTCAATGCAAACTATCATACCTCAAAATCTATAAACGCATGACCTGAGACCTAATTGAAATTTTCAATGTATTCAATATTATCCCTATTCCCTGAGAGGAAAACTAGGTAGTAGACTCACTAACTTTAACTGCAATGAAATTAACCCCTCTATATGAAATTAACTTAAAGATTTCTCTATATAACACGTCCCTTATCCTTCTATCCTAGACAATATGATTAACTTCCAATTCTTTGAAGATAAATAGTAAATCATCTAGATCCTTAGTAATGAGGGGATATTTGAGGCCCAGATCATAGATGAAAAAGGATAGAGACAACCCCTAGAATTAATTGGATAAGGATGGGATCCTAAACATTCATACAAGCTAGATCCCTAAGGGGCTGATTTCACTCGAAAGACCATTTGATACATTAGACCCAACCTTCTAAGATAAAAGGCCTAAGTTCAAAGATTATAATTATTGACTCATTAATCTTGACCTTTTAGAGAACCCCTAGATAGTTAACATGGATCCAGACTGGATAGACCAAGAATTAGAACAGTTTAAAAAATTATTGCTAAAGTATAAGGATGTAATTTCATGGGACTATATATACCTTAAGGTCTTCAACCCAAGAGTAATTACTCACACCATCCCCTTAAAACCTAACCAAAAACCCTTCAGATAAAGGTAAAGGATAGTTAACCCAATATTGGAGCCCTTGATTCATAAGGAGGTTCACAAATTTCTCTCTATAAGGATAATTTTCTTGGGTTTCCACTCAACTTGGGTGGATAACTTGGTCTTGGATTAGAAGAAGAATGGTGAAATCCACCTTTTTTTTAACTTTCAAAATTTAAACTGTGCCTCAAATAAATACAATCACCCATTTCCATCACTAGGTGAGATAATCCAAATGGTGATAGGGTACCATATTATGTCCTTATTGGATGGCTTCTTGAGATATAACTAGGTCCTATTCAATTTGGGGTACAAAACTAAGATCACATTCACCACTAATTGGGGCACGTTTGCTTACAAACAGATGCATTTTAGATTAATAATTGTCATTTCAACCTTTCAAATGGAAATAGACTTTACCTTTGAAGTTATAATATGTAAGTGCATAATAATATTTATGTATGACCTATTAGTGTTCTCTAAATATAGGTCAAATCATGTGCACCACCTGCAGAGAGTATATGAAAGATGTAGAGGATATGACATCTACTTAAACCCAAAGAAGAGTGTGTTTGATGTCACCAAAGGTAAGATTTTCAATCATATTGTCACAAAGGAAGGTATTTATATTGAACTTAAAAGGGAAAATATAATTTCTAAATCACCTTTACCTAACATCAAGAAAGAACTAAAATCTTTCTTTGGGAAAATCAATTTTGTGCACAAGTTTATTTCTAGATTTTTTGAGATAGTGAAGCCCTTGAATACAATATTGAAATAGGACATTAAATTGAAGTGGAAATTAGAATTGACAAAATATTTATAGGATATTAAAGACACTATCATGTAATCCCTAGTCTTTATCATCCCAGACTATATGCAAGACTTCTAAGTTTACCCTTTCAATTTAGAGTACACCATTCCCACTTACCTCACCTAGAGGTTAGAAGGAGAAGAAAATATAATGTATTTTATGATAACTAATCTTAAATATTTTGAACTCTATTATTCTACCCTAGATAATCATTCCTATGCCCTAGTTAAGGCATTAAATAAATTTAGGCATTATATCCTCTGAAATAGAGCACATGCCATTGTTCCAAACCTGGCTATAAAGCAAATGTTGGGCATAATAAACTATATGAGAGGAGAGGTGGATGAATATATTATAGGAGTATGACTTGGAAATAAATATTACCAATTTTTTTAGGGTAAAATGCCTCATTCAACTAATAATAGTGATAGACCTAAAAATCACATTACACTAAGTGGACCAATAAAGAGTAAAACACTCAGACTTATATGCCTAGGTTATGCACTTTCAACTTTATGAAAATGTACCCTTGGGACTCAACCATATATAGATAAGAGTCATTTATTTGAGAGATACACATTATATTCTAAATAAATGAGTTATCTTTAGAATAAACTATAAGTGAATCTACCCTTGACATGTATCAGAAGAAGATTCCAAGACATAATGGCTAGTTTTCATGAAAATTTTGGAGCTAACCATCCTACTACAAATGCTATGGCTCATAAGGTTATTTGGGAAGCTTACTATTGGCCCACATTATTTATATATGTTCACATTCATGTTAATTTCTATTACCAATGTTAAACCTTTGATAAAAGGGAAATTCACACCATAATGAAGCTATAGCCTATTGTAGATTCTATGTCATTTGCACAATGGGGGTTATATTTTGTGGGAGTGATTAAACCAAATTCATTATCCAATCATAAATTAGTCTTAATATGAAAATACTACTATACCAAATGGTTTGATTTATTCATGACCAAAAGGAGCACCACTACCAAAGTCATCAAATTCTTTGAGACTTCCATAGTCACCCATTGTTGGGTCCTTGTTCCTTTAGTATGTGATAATGTCTTTGCCTTTCAATCCATGTAATTCATAGAGTGGAACTATGATAATGGAATCACACTCAAGTTATCCTCTACTCACTACTTATAAAGGAATGGATTTGTAGAATCCACCAATAAAAACTTGATTGATAGCATCAAGAAATAATTTAGAGAGAATCCATGGGAATGGCACTCATTACTAAAATATACCTTATGGGTAGACCACACTAGGTATAAACAAGCCCTCAAAATATTTCCTTTCATTCTCATCTATAGATTGGATCCAATCATGTCAGTCACTCTTAAGAAGCCTATGTATAAGTTTAGGTATTAATTCATGAAACTAGATGATAAATTTAATTCTAATTATTGGAGTTGATTAAATTAGAGGAAGCTTGGGATGAAGCTTTATTGATATTTATCAAGCATCAAGACACAACTAAGATGTGGTTTGATAAAAGGGTGAATGTCAATACCTTTAGCATCTTGTACATGGTCTTGATGTAGTACAAAGCCCATGAGAAGAAAAGCTAGGATTCAAAATTTTATCCCCTCTAGATTGGCCTATACCAAATTGTCAAAATACTGGGCCAAAATTCCTTTTGTCTCAAGTATCTTGAGCGAAATAACTTATTACTTCCAATAAATGGATATCTACTAAAGCACTATTTTTTGGTTGTCCTCTCCAAAGTGATTTTTGAGTAATCTGAGTAGGAGGTAGTAATATATATTAAATAGATTTTCTTTAGTTGTGTGTTTGATTTAGTTGTGTGTTTATTTTTTTGTGTGCTTTTTCTATGTTGTATTTGGCCCCTCTTTTTTCCTCTAATGCTCAAACTTTTGTTAGTAATTACTTTAGGTGGTAGTGAAAACCTAAGAGGATAGCTGAGAAGCAATAGAGCCCAGGTTGAAACCTTTGATCCAAGTGATTCCAAGACTATAAAATTAGATCATTAACATCCTAGATATGAGAGGCCAATGATTCTAAAGGAAATAGGTGTATTTTATAATAACCTACACCTAGGATGGACACCAAGCTATAGTTAAAATAATAGCTCCAGAATATATTGGATAATTTAATTTGATTAATGATTGGTTGGCTATTCAAAACTTCCCCCTACCCATTGACCCTTGGTTTGGTCCCAAACCCTCAATGGATAAGACTAAATAAGTAATAATCTCTTCTCAAGAAACTGGGACAATAATAAAGAAAACATGTAAAATCTGAATTTTGAGTCTACCTCAAAATGGCTATACAATCAATCTCCATCGTAGGCTTTTTGGCCTAACTAATAGTGGATCAAGGCCATGAATGGGACTAGAGGCATCTCTATGAAGTCTATGAATGACCATATGGCATAAAGTCAATGCTCTATTCATCCCCCAGCCATTAATCTAACAATGCCCTAGAGGAAGTCTGATAACCAGTCTAACTTTGATTTTTTGAAGGTAATTTAAGAATGATTCAAAATTAAAATCACTTCTCACACACATTGGTGATCATATATAGGTGGAAGCTTAGTATGTCACTTTTTATTACAAGACTTTAGTGCCTCGTATTTTCTATGGATGATAAAAGACCCCCATATAGTCTTTGTGATGAGCAAGGAAAGGAGAAGAAACTAGATGGGTTATAAATACTTCTCATCACTTCCCCATGGAAGTCACCATTTATTAAGGCCAACACACCCCCTTTTCTCTGAAATGGGGGACCCATCTAAAATTTCATGAACTGAATCTTTATAGTTCTCCCTTTTATTCTCATCAGTGATGCCTACTCAAACTTCATAATATACATCACCTTGATTTTATTCAAGCAATAATAGACCCTTATTATAACTTTTCTAAAAATAAATAAGTAGTGTTTATTCTCTTTTAGCATATCATGGCACTAATATTTCAATTTGATTTTCACAAGGAGATGTTTTTGGAGTCTAGTTCCCCTCCCAGAATAATAAACTCATTGTCCTCTATGGCAAATTGAGTTCTCCATATCGAAAAGGTAATCTTTAATGAATCATTTTATTTTTCTTACTTGATGATTTTTTGAATCTCATAGATCCTATCCAAATGATAAATATCCACATCATATCCTAATGATAAATATCCACATCATTTCGAGTTATAAATCCCAATCCCCCAAACCTTTTAGAGATGGCAGAGCCTAGGAGAGCCTAGCCCAATTGGAAATCACCATGTCATCTGGAGTTAGAAAGGCTAGTCTCCTAGACCTATCAGATATGTCAAATTTTGGGAGAGCCCATCCCAATGGGAAATCACCACATCAACTAGATTTAGAAAGGCTATTCCCCTAAACCTATCAGAGATGTCAGAGCCTAGGAGAGTCTAGCCTAATGTGAAATTGTTATGTCATTTGGAGTTATAAAGTCTAGTCCCTTGAACCTATTAAAGATGTCAGATCCTCAAAGAGCCCATTTTAATGGGAAATTACCACATCATCTAGATTTGGAAAGGTTAGTCCCCTAGACATATCAGAGATGTCAAATCCTAGGAGAGCATAACCTAATGGGAAATTACCACATCATTTAGAGTTAGAAGGGTTAGTCCCCCAAACCTATTAGATGTTAGATCTTGTCATATCCCAGTCCAATGGGAAGTTACCACATCATCTAGTGCAAAGATAAACTAGTTACCACTTGTGACCTGGGAAGCTTAGAATGAATTACAAGTGGTTAACCAAGGCTAATTGGGGTGTGCCACATATCCCTGGGTGACACATCACCCAACCTATGGGAAGAACATGGAGTATGGATCATACCTAGGTACCAACTATTAATGGGAAGACTAATAGATAGATGACACATGTTAAAAGGTAGGATTTATATGAGGGAGCCCTAAGGGATGTGATTGCATGCCTACCACATGTTGGGTATTAACGAAATAAGAATATGGACTCGATTGTATAGTTTTGAAAACATTCCATTACCATTGTTATTTTTGGCTGGTGATGGAGGATTATGGGCTCTAAATTCAATTCTATATTTAGAAATAAAGGGAAAAATTCATCCACAAAAATAAATATCAAATTCATAGCAAGTGAGTTACCAAACACCATTAATGTAGGGAGATGTGTACATACACTTACAATTCCTAAAGAAAACCCATTAATGGTTACCATTATTACCTTAGAAAAATCTAGTACTTCTTACTTTCAAAGTTACATATAACCCTATAATCCTATGCCTTTGATTCCCAAGATTCCTAATTTCCCCTATATCTTAATATAATAGCTGCTACATCCTCTAAATTGAAGGTTGTTCCTAATTATCTAGATACCACTTTCCCTATTAGTGTAACTAGGTATAAACACTATAATAACATATTCAAAGTAATTGAGTAGGACCCTAGGGATTTTTTTGATGCCAATGACCAACTAGATGAGTATGAGGATGCCATTTGATCCTATTAAATATGTGGAATTCATAGTGTCATGACCAAACTAGAGGCATTTCCCTATGTTAACCTGCCATGTCACATCCTTCACAAGGCTATCTACATGCAGGATACTATTAATTATTGGGTATGTTCAGCCACTTCTCAACACCAAATTATTGATATATCTAGGCATGAATTCAAGGTGTATTACTCCCTATCAAACTTATCCTTCTCATATGATGTAGTGATAATGTCAGTTTAGATGAACAACCACCATATTTATGATGTCCTTTATGACTAGGCCAATAAACCTAACTCCAAGTTAGTCAATAAATAAAATACCAATGCCTACATAGTTTTTAACTTTTGATAGGACTTATAAGTAGGCATCATCCTATTGAACTAAATATTTGGGGACTCAAACTACCAATATGTCAACAAGTTATGGGTGCCCCTTCTGCACATGATCATTACTCATTCTAACATCCTAGACATTGGAGGCTTGATCAACTTTAATTTGGTCCATGTCATTATAGATACTTGAAATGGGGGAAACTTATATATGATGAGCTTGCTACTCAATGACATTTATGCAATGCTCTTATTTAAGTCATTAGCCTATCTTGTGTGGGTTCCCAGTGTCCTAATTATGCACATGGTTTTATTCAAGCTCTATGGCCACCAATTCTACCATCATGTCTAGGATGTCTATGACCACTTCTACCCAGTGGTATACTAGGAAATTTATGAATATCTCATGACCTAGCTCTTAAATATAATCTAGGACTCTATCACATCCATTGAGGACTACTAGTTGTATAAAGATGACATAATGATCTGAATCATGTTCTTACTCTAAGACCCCCTATGCTTACCATATTATGTGCTTGACCATTTATCAAATTAGGATATCACCTATCAATTGGTTAATGACATATTTATCTTTTATGTACAACATAAATAAAAGTTGTGCCGTCCAATCCCAATCACCATATGGGGGCATAGCTATATGAACTTCCCCTTCATACAAAATATGGTGGCAAGGCAAGACTCCTTCACCCTCATAAAATGAAAGATTTGGTAGTGAGACCTTAAAGGGGTGATTTAGGACCACTTTTCATATTATTAAACTCATCTCAACATCAACTATGACCATCAATCCAAGGATGATGATGAGTTTTATCTAAATGCCACCAATGACCAGGAGGGGTTATCCTAAATAGTATTTACGAGGAATAAAAAAGGGAAGAAGGATTAAGTAGGCCCTTTGGTAACCCCTCCATCTCTTTCTTGTTTTGTAGAGGACTTGACTCTAATATTTCCATCCATCTCTTAAAAAATCTTGTAGGTACCCTATTATCTTCTCTTCTTCTAGCTTTGGCCTTAGCTCCTGCTCTACTTCTACTAGTGGCCCTAACTCCTCAAGATCTACCTTTGACTCTTCCAATTTCTCTTTAGGTTATACCTCAACCTCTCCCAACTCCTTAATCTCTACCTTTAAATCCTATAGCATCACCAATGACTAGGCTCTAGCAGATCTAAGCCTTGACTACATGACATCAGGCCACTTAGGTATATCATACTTAACCATCAGTACTGCATCCTCTAAGATTTGATATAGTTGGTAGCTCAAGAATAATCTCCAAACAAATCACCTAGTAGGTACCCATCTAGTTTCCCATGCTCACTCCAAATCCTCTTGTTTCCCTTACACCCCTTGGTCCTACTACATTCCAACCCCCTATTATGGTACCCATTAGTTCACCTCCATAGCCCCCTCTATTTCCCATTATTTCCCTTCCATAATTTACCCAAGTACCCTTATCCTCAATCATTTTGATCATATTCACTTCCCCATTCCCTTTTTCTCTACCCATCTCATAGTATGGATTCCCCTCGGTTCTTTCCTTAGGCATGCCCTCAATAGTAGGTGTGATTAATTCCTTCGCAAGCCTATTGATTCTACTACAGACCCTCTCAGTCCCTACTCCAATCATCTTATTACTCCCCTCTATGACTCTAAGTCATCCACCCTCAGCCACTATATCCCTATCCATTACAGTCAAACCATCCACCACAACACTCGAGGGCAACCTAGGAAAGAGGCCAAAGAATAAACATAAGGTGACCCATCCTTCAACTCTAGCCTAAAGGTCTTTAGTTATAAATCACCTCCTCCATAGATTTTAGTGACTCTTCAAGCCCAAGTAATAGCATCTCAGTGATTAGCTTCCCATGCCCCTCTCTCCCTTAACCAAGGCCCAACTAGCTTCACCTTCAACGAGCCAATCACATCCCTATTATTCCATGACCCATTTCTAAGGTTAATCCCACCTTAGGTGAACCTCACCCAAGAATAATGGTGAGCTCAAATTTTCCCATTGGCTTCCCCTTTCATTCTCCCTCATTTCACCCCATACCTCCTCCACCTTCACTCCTTTCCTCTTTCACTCCTTCTAGTTCTTCCATATCCCCTCCACCTCATTCTCTACCCTTCACCACCATCTAAGCCATACCTCATACACCCCCAAAAACCTAAGGAATGGTCCCAAGGTCATATGCATCATATATATATGTCTAGGGTGACTCAGATGTGTAGTGGATTTCTGACAAACCCTCCAAGAGCATGAAGAGGATACTCACTTAGATATTTATCTAGGAAAGAAACCCGATGATATGAAAAACCCATCAAGATCTATTTTCTCTTACCAAGGTAAGGATAGCTACTAGGTAATAGAATATGGATGAGGACCCATTATCTATCCTCTAATCTACCAGTGACATGTCTGAGAAACCCCCTAAAGACATGTAGATCCAAGTCTAGATTCTTGAGGCCTAGGTAAAAAGTACATTCCTTGTTGGACTAATTGTGTAGGTCAAGGACACCTTCCTACTACTTTTTTAATCTTTAGGAAAGTAGTGGGAAATTAGGCTGAGACTAATGTAATTATATAATGTACATATGCCTACCTAGGGAGGATCATGAAAATAAACATAAAATGTCAAAAGCTACATGTAGTGATTAAAAATGGGTTGTTCCTAGATCTTAAATTATTGCCAACCTCAGATTTAAGGTTGTATCAAACTTATGCTAAAAAATGAGAGTGGAGATGGATGAGTGGAAATCCTTGGCCTACACTACAACAAAACTCTTGGAAGAGGGTGAGAAGAAGAGATTGACCTAATTTTAGGAGGTTAATATCTCTACGTTATTCCACTTGAATGGTAATCTACTCGACCAAGGGGAATTATGGATCAATTCGACTAGGTTATGAGGGAGAAAGTGGCCAAGGTAAACCAAGATGGATCCTAAGAAGTTTTGAACCTATTGACTTAATCAAATATAATCATTAACTAAGTTTCAAGTGTTTATGGCTTGATGGAATCAACTTTATAGATTTAAGGAAGACTAGTGGCCCAGGTGGAGGTGATCTTCAGGGAACTGCCCATGAACTTAGCCAAGCTAGACAAAGAGCTTAACCTTATGGCAGACATACTGGAATATTGGAGTTCCCAGTTGAATTATTTAGCAATCAACCCCTCTTAACCACCTCTACATGTTTAGAAGTGGTCCCCAGAAGATTTTTTATAAGCTTGTTGGGATTGTATTTTGGTTCAATTTTTTAAATATGGTTGTAACTAAGATAAGTGGCCATCATGGCCCAAGATGGGATCCTCATTATTTTTGGAGGTGAGCCCCAATCCTTATCTATATATATAAGATTCATATTGTATTTTAGTGGTCGATCAAAAATTACTTGAAAGTGTTGTTGGATTATTGACAACATTTCACCTTCATTTCCCTTTACACTCTAGACTATAATAGTAGCCTAGATCGATTATTGTAGCATTTTTTAGTATTTTAAATGAATACAATCTATGTTTCTACAAAAGGGTCTTTTTTGTGTTCAATTTTTTTATCTTATTATTTAAATGATCAACAGTGTTGTGTTAATTGGATTAACACTTTGTCACTTTATGTGGGTCATGATAATGATGTGCTTAGCTATTATATTCTCTATGTGAGTTCTTTCATTTATCTTTTAGTAAAGTGGTGA